>CAIGRM010013632.1:0-27598 GCA_903798335.1 Fraxinus albicans
ACACTCTTTATATATAAAGAGATATATATATATATATATATATATATATATATATATATATATATATATATATATATATATATAATCGATATAATTTTATGGTAGATCTATTGTTTAATTTATATTCAATTGAATTAAGTAATAGAGTCCATATATTTTTATCTTAGTAATTTGTTAATCACAAGAAATTATAATTGTGAGATACAAATTATGTATCCGTGATTGTATGTAATAACAAGATGCGGATATCGTTATTACGGATATACCATTACGTGTTGATTTCCTTACTTGTGAAGTAAGTAGCTGATTTTACGAGTTAAAGTGCGGTGACACTTAAATAAACACGTAGATGTTTTGTTATAGAACAAAATACGGGAAACCTGGTGAGGAGATTCCACATGGATAACTATCTGAGTGTCAATGGCTAATCTCTAACGTTCAGTAGTGGAATTGGTTATTCGACTTGATATCATCATAGTGACTTATATGAGGATAATCATACTTTGGTGATGTTGAATATTGTTCTGCCAAGGGTCGTTAATACGACATTGTTCGATATATTAAGAATCATATGAAGTTTGTGATTGATCAATAGAGAATTCGTCATTTTTAGATAGTAAGAGATTATGATATACATTTCATCTAATTAACTTGACAATGAAATCATTAGCCAAGGTGTACTCATGAGTCGAAAAAAGAGTTTTCGACTTACATTGACTTAATAGTGGGATGAAAGATATGATCGATAATTGAGATTGACACATATCCATATCTCGTAATTGATCAGATCTTGTTGATGAAATGATTATAGTTTTACGGTAAACAAACAAATTTGATTTTGTCATACCACGTGAAATTTTTTGTGACATGTATTGCCCGACACACTACTAGATGTCAATATGGGACGATTGATGTGAATTGATGATAAATTGAAAAGAGATATTTTAATTTATCGATTTTGATTAGATCAAAATAATAATTCACATCAAAAGGAGAACTAAAAGAATGAGATTCACCAATAAATTAATGAATAAGTGTTTGGCAGTTAGTTAATTGTGTTACTTGTTAGTATGCCTGAATTAATTAATTTTAATTAATTTGTGGATCAAATTTAATTAATTGAATTAATTAAATATTGGATCGGGTTAAATTTAAAAGACGGTCCACCCACTTGGACTTATAATAGTAAGGTATTATGGTTTCAGAATCAGAAAATAGAATAGAACAATATTCTTATTCTTGCTAACACAAAAAAAGGAAAGCTGATGCAGGAGGATCCGAGTAAGATGTTGAGTTGTCAGATAACACGTTAATGGCTCTAAGGTATCACGAGTTGGCAAATCGGTGCAAGGATGGCAAGTAATGGCCTAACTTTGGCAACTGAGTCGTGTTTTGGTGATTTGGCCATAACTTTGGCTACGATTATCAGAATCGCAATTAAGACCACAATCCGGAAAGCTCGTTTCGGCGCGCACATCGTGGCCACTAAGCTTTGCTCGGTGTGTGCCCTTTTTATCCTCAAATTCCGCTGTTTTCCCTTCCGAATTGCTATGTTTGGTAATATTTCGATTGAATATTAGGAGATGATTTTTAACCCGATTTGTGCTAGATTTTTTGCAGAATACTTATTTTATTACATATTTTCGTTTGGCGTGATATAATAAAATTCTCTAAATTTCAGAGACGTTTTCTCTGTGTTTTTTTTGGCGTTAATCTTGTGTTAAGTCGTGTTTCGATAATTTGGTCATAACTTTGGCTATGGTTATCAGAATCGCGATTATGACCACAATCCGAAAAGCTTGTTTCGGCGCGCACGTTGTTGACACAGAGCTTTGCTCAGTCTATGTCGTTTTCAACCTCAAATTCCACTGTTTTCTCTTTTGAATTGTTATTTTTAGTTAAATTTTGCTATTTTTGGTAATATTTCGATTACATGTTAGAAGATGATTTTTAACCCAATTTGGACTAGATTTTCGCAGACTACTTATTTTATTCCGTATTTTTGTTTAGCGTGATCTTTGAAATTTTGCAATTTTTGGTAAAATTTGGATTTTTGCTATAAAGTCTGGCTTGTGGACTTATTTTCATCATTACGTGATATAATAAAGTTCTTTAAACTTCAGAGACATTTTCTATGTGTTTTCTACGTTAATCTTGTGTTATTCCCAGTGAATTTGTTGGTAGAACTAGCTTGCAGAATAATCACTATTCTACCCGGCGTCAGGTATAAATAATACCCAAATTTAATTAATTCGGTGGGCTATATAGTCAATGGAATTATAAATAATACATAAGTTTAGACAAGATTATTCTGTCATGGCGAGATTAATAATAGAGAAAAAAGTTAGTTTAATCCAAATACATAAATTTACATAATGCAAATATTTTGCAAGTAAATTAGAGATTAAAAAATATTTTTTTATCAATTAAAGTTAAATATAAGTAAGTTACTTTTTTTTTCCTGAAAAATCAGATGAACTTTCAGAACTTTCATTTTTTTATACTTACCTAAGATTTACTTGCATAAAAATTTAATTAATTCTAATATGTAAGAGAACCTTAATTGTTATGGTGTAACTTGAAGTTTACATAAAAAGAGTTGCATGACATTTTTATAGTTTTCAAAATACTTTAAATAAAAAAAAAATGTCAATACTCTGTATGATTTTCTAATAGAGCGTAGCACCAAAGATTATATGAACAATCCCATTAGTCTTATCCCTTCTAATTTAATAGGGCTGTAAAAAACACGCCCTAAGAGTGAAAAGCAACTCATCCACTAAAATGGTAAATTTCCAACTCACTGGGAACTGGACAAGATCCCATTTTCAACTCAAAACCTTGGTCCACTTATTTTGACATTCTTCAGTTATATTCAAGAATCCAGACGATTACTTCTACATATTTCATTCATGCATGATGCAAAATTTGTCAGGTGTTCAACGATTTCAATAGAAATTTACAACGCTCAGTTCATATAAATCACTTTAAGATTGGACAATAACCGTGCAAAGTAATGTGCCTTCTAGTTTTTTCCCCCAAATTATGTAGCAAAGATCATCGATGATATGTTTACTAATAAGTGTATTTTATTCACTTATCTATGCCATTATACATAGATATTTGTGAGTACTTTTGATGAATTATAGTATAATATCTTGTATATATTGTTTGGTAGGTAAAACTTGATTATTGTATGTGATTTTTAAAGAAATGAACGATCGACAACGAAAAAGGAAGATTTTCAAAGTTTGGAGAGCAAATTGTATATATTCAAAAGTTGATTCGAACTAAGAAAGAATGATTAAAGATCATATGGAATGAATTGAATGAAATTAGAACGCAAAAGATGAAAACGGAAAAAGGACCAAGCGAAACAAAGAAGGAAAATAGGGACCTACTTGATTAAATACGAAAGAGATTAAAAAATATGACCATGTGATAGTAGATTTTTTTTTTTTAACAAAGACATCCACACATCCTTAGTAAGTTTGTAAACTGCACCAAAGAAGGTCGATGGAGGGGTTAATGATTTTCTCATAAAAATGCCCAGTATACATGAAAGGAGGGAGTATAAACCTAACATCCTGAAAGCAACATAGTAATAAATGTCTAAAAGTAAAAGGAAAGGATAAATGAAGAAGTACTACTTTTCGTACAATAAGAATAAAAGCAAACGAAAACTCCCATATCTATTATCAATCTGTACAAGTTTCCTAATTTGTCAAGGGAAGTTAAGTGGTCCATACTCTTGGTATCGACGGTGGTCCCAACCCTCAGAAGCTAGCAAGTATGCAACCTGGTTTCCTTTTGGTAGATGTGGGAAATCGTGTCTCGATCAAAAGAGATGAGATCTCTGATCTGTCTAAATATGTTCTGAATCGTCCATGGTCCTTCACCCATGGTGATGCAGTGAATAACCACAGTCGTATCGGTCTCAATCGAAATAGCTGAGATACTAAGTTCTCTTGCCAACATATTTGGTTTATAACCTTGTGATTACAATGATTTGTACTATGCGATAGTTTGGTTATACGAGACACGATTTATTTTGTTTTCTATTTTGATTCAACCTTTTATTGAAAATCATTTTGGACAAGATTCGTGACCTAATTTTAACCTCTTTTAAGTGCACAACATAAGTCAACATTGAATGGGAGTCTCTCACATCGTTCATATCAAATCTTACAATCAAGGGAGGCCAATTCTACATAATTTGTGGACAACGTGTCTAGCATTGATTTGAAGGCATGATAAGATCATGACAACCTAGTTAAATTAATTTCCATTCTTTCCAGCAGCAAACAAGAAGAAAAATTTGTTCACTAGAAAAATTGATAATCACAATACGATATTTTAATAGCCTTTTGGTGTAGATGATATGATATGTTATCGAATTCTAAAGATATGATATGACTTTACGACTATTTGAGATATAAATCGATAAATGTTATTCTGGATTGTACAAATACTTGTATCCAATCGGGAATTCCTCATACTTACCCCTTTCTCATTTACATCATAGGTTAGAAAGGATTTTTGGTTGGCAGGCGATGAGGTGCTATCGTTGTACCAGGATTTATTTGTCTTAACCTGTAATATGATTGAAATTTTATATTACAGCAGCAACCTTAGTTTTATTAATTTATTGATCTCTTTCATTTTATTCGAATTTGGAACATGATTTGGTTTGGAACTATGTTGTTTGTCATGTTAAATTTTGTGAATTCAATATTTTATGATATATTTATTGTCTATCATGTATAATAAAATGAGATATGCATGAAATGACCTAGGGAACTGGACCTTACTGGGAATACTGATTATCATTGAATTGAGTTAATTTAGAGGGAACCTCACCACATAATTTGTGTTCCCGTAGTTGTTGATAAAAAGAAATATGCATTGCCAAATAAACTTGTTCCACCACTTGCTTGGATAAAAATTTGAGAAATGGGATTGGAGAAAATAAACAAATGAATAATGTCCACCTCTTTATCCTTAAACTCAATTCATATTATTAAGTGTAACTAATCTTATCAATATGGCTACTGCCTCTATTGTTTACATTTTAATTGTTCACTGTTTTCTAAAATAAAAAGTAGTACAGAGTAAATCATTTTGTGATATACTATTTTAGAGTATGCCTGTCAAGTCGTCTGAACGTAATGAATTTGGTAGCAATTTCAATTTTAAGAATTTTGGTCGTTACAGTATGGTATCAGAGCCCTGGTTTCACTTTTATGTGGATTCATCTTAACTTTAAAGTTATAAGAAATACGAGCACAAAAAAAGTTATGTGAACAATACAGTCAATGTTCACCATGAAGGGGAATTATTTAAAACAAAAAGGGTAAAAAGGTGATTTTGATATTGAAATGTTTTAAATGTTATGTGTAATAAATGTCTATGTGTTTAAGTCCTAACCCACGATGTTTGGTAATAATTGAAAATTTTGATTAAGATATATGAGTTTAAAGATGATGTAAAGTTTTTGAATATGAAACACCATTGAAACTCAACGACCACCGATTGATCACCCTCCGACAACACTAAGGTATGTATTGGTTAAGGAAAGAAATAATTATTCCAATCTTTTGTGTAACTTTACATTTTCTAATTGCCTACTTATACATTTCGTGATATGTACATTTTTCCTCGCTATATTTATGTTTTATATCTCAAGTAAAGTGTGATTTCATTGCTTATGTAAATGTATATCTTGCATGAAATACGTTATGTCACCATTTTAAGAATGTAAGCATAATATGTTAGGTTTGGTGCTTGAATGTGATAAATGACTAGACCCCATAAGACCCTCGGGGTTATTAGAGGAATGGGTAGGCCTGGGAGAGCTAGCGATAGGGCTGAATTCATTTGAAGGTATGAAAAGTACCAGAGGAGTCCTTACAATGATTTTAAGGAACATGTTACCATGGTTCGTATGTCGTGGAAAGAGGTAAGGAGCGTGGGGCACAGGGTTAGCCAACATCGGGCAATGGAGCACCTGATTGAAACCTTGCCAACATTGCAAACGGAAATTGGCAGGTTGATTCGGAACTAGATGCTCGCACAAGCCCTCCCAGAACACCAAAATATGATAAACTTTAGGGAGTTCAGTGATAACCTCACTGGGAGATGGCAAGCATGTATTAGTTATGCAGAATTAGGACCCGAGCCAGAATCAATAGAGACCTCAGAAAAAAGCAACCTTTTCTACCAAATAAATTGACAAAAGATCCAAAGAGAACTCAGAAGAAAATCCAGATGAAGACTTTGATGAAGTTTAGGGATTTAGAGGCTAGGTTTCTTTTTGTTATATTTTTTTCATTTTAGAATTGTTTCATTTTTCATATATATTGTAGTTCTTTTGTTTTATTTCAAGTTGTGACCTTAGATCGATGCAGATTAAGGTTATAGAACAATATATATGAAAAATTTCCTTGATTTACTTTATTTTTGCTGTGTTGGGTTGGTTACACGAAAATCTAGTGGATGACATTATTTTATCTAAAGGAAATGGCGCAACCTACTCTCACAAATTTGATGTGCGACTTACTGCGAGCAGTACAAGAACTAAGCAGACGAGTCAAGCACCACCACCACATAATGCACTTTCTTTTGTCCATGGAACTATCTCAATGATTGAACATATCACAAGTACAAGTCAGGAGCTTTTGATGGTGATTCCGACCTATTGACTGTTGGGAATGGATTAGAGGTTTTGAGAGCATTTTCCAATACGTTACTTGAACAGATGCGCGGAAGGTCTAATGCACAAAATTTATGTTTGTTGGATCGGTCAGCCACTGTTAGGAGTCTACCTCACGTACAAGGATCGAAGAGCAGCAACGTTCTCACTTAGACGCAGTTTAAGGACAAGGTGATGGTAAAGTACTTTTCACAGGCCTTGAGAGACTTCAAGGAATCAAGTTTCTAAAGCTTATCATGGTCATCATGATCATCATGTCTCATCATTTCATATCATACCGTGAAATGTTGGAGAGGGCTCATGCTATTTCATACTAGAGGACTATATTTGAGCAATATGCCCATCAAAGCAAAGAGTCATTCGAAAAAAGAAAGTGGAATGATCAAAATAGGGAAAAACGTAACTGGCAAAATAAGAAATCAAGCACAAGAGTTGGTTTTGGTAGGACAATTTAGAGTATTACACCATGTCCAAAAGTGTAATAAACTCTACTAGGGAGAATGCTTATTTAGGAAGAACACGTGCTTCTGGTGTGGTAAGTCGGAAACACATTGCTTTAAACTATAGGGAGCCTCTACAGAAAAAGGATGAAGACCAATATAAGAACTGAGAAGGAAAGGAAAGACTTGAGTTTTTCACTGAATCAAAAGAATAATACTGAACAGGGTCCAAATGTGAGAGCAGGTATTTTATTGTGATCCATTGTCCTTGCTTATGTTCTTTTTGATTCTGGAGCTTCACATTCTTTTATCTAGACATTCATCACTAAGTCTAATACTGCATGCGTGAAAACAAATGATGCTTTAGAAGTTAGCATTCCTTCACGAAGAACTCTTTGTACGAATAAGATAACTAAAGCTTTTAAGTTAGAGATTGACGAAAAGGTACTAGAGATGGACATAGACCTTTTAGATATGAAATATTATGGCATTATAAGCATGGACTGGTTGGGCCATAGTCATGTTACCATCTGATGTCACAAAAAAGAAGTGTTGTTTTATAGGCCGGGAGAGCTTTAGTTTTGTTCCTTTGGGGAAAAGTTCAAGTCTTTACTCGCCTTGTATCTGCATTGCAAGCGGAGAAAATGTTAAGAAAAGAGTCATGTCATGGATTCTTATTTAACCGTTAATAATAAAAATATTGTACGAGACTTTGTAGATGTATTCCCAGAAGACCTACCTAACGTTCTACTAGATAGGATTGACTTGGTCCCTGGAGCAACACCAGTATCCAAGGCCCCTTATAGAATGGAACCAAAAGTACTTCAAGAATTGAAGTAGAAGAGTTGCTAGATAAAAGTTTCTTTTGAACTAGTGTATCTCCATGGGCGCTCCAATACTCTTTGTTAAAATATATACTATTGATGGGATTTTGATGATGTGTATCTACTATTGAGAATTGAATTAGTTGACTATTAAAAATAAATATATGCTTCTAAGAATAGAAGATTTGTTTGACCAGTTAAAGGGTACAATAGGTATTTTTCAAGATCAACTTGACGTTGCAATATTATTACCTGAAAGTCAAGGTAAATGATATACCAAAATCTGCTTTTAGGACTCATTACGGGTATGTTAACATCATACATTTTGGTTTTACCAATGCCCCAGTAGTATTCATGGACCTAATGAACCGAGTGTTCTATCAATACTTGGATCAATTTGTTACAATATTAATTGATGATATAGTTCTGTACTCTGAAGATAAGAACCAGCACGAGAAATAACTCCGAGTAGTACTGAAAGGTTTGAGAAAGGAGAAATTACATACCAAATTCAAGAAATGTGAATTTTAGCTTGATCGCGTGGGTTTTCTTGATCACATGGTTACTATCCAGGAAATTGAGGTAGATCCAACTAAAGTGGAAGCAACAACGCCTAGACCGTTCAATATGGATAAAGTGCAGAGTTTACTAGGATTGGCCAGCTATTATAGAAGAATTATTGAGGGTTTCTCAATAAATAGCAGGGTCGATAACTCAATTAACTAGAATGGTGTGAAGTTTCAGTGGATGGAAAAGTGTGAAGAATGTTTTCAGGAACTTAAGCAAAGTTAGTCACAGCTCCAGTACTTGAAGGTTTGGATGGGTTTATCACTTATAATGATAGCTCCAAGCACGGTTTGGCCTGTGTTTTAATGCAATATGAAAATGTGTTTGCTTATATTTCGAGACAGTTGAAGCAATACGAGCAAAAATATTTGACATACGACTTGGAACTCGCAGTGGTAGTTCACGCCTTAAAAATATGGCGTTACTAGATGTATGAAGGAAAGTATGATATCTATACAAATCACGAGAGTCTTAAATACTTCTTCACGCAAAATGAACTGAATATGATATAGAGGAGATGCTTGGAGTTAGTAAAAGATTACGACATACGATCCTTTACCATCCGGGTAAGGCTAATATAGTAGCAGACACTCTAAGTAGAAAGACAGCAACACAGTAAGCAGTAACCTATGATTCAAGAACATTTGATAAAAGATATTGAGAAACTAAGACTAGAAATCACACTGTCGACTTAGACTTTAACGAGAACAGAAGCATTAATGATTCGAACTGCTTTAAGGGATTGAATCAAGGAAACACAGAATTAAGATCCATTTTTGCAAAAGGTTAAAGTTGAATACAAACAAATGCAGTGGATTTGAAATATCTGCAGTTAAAGCCTTGACTTTTAAAGGAAGATTGTATGTACCTAAGGATAAAAGAATGATAAATGATATATTAGAAGAGACTCACTCCATCCCGTACGCTGCACATCTCGGTGATACAAAAATGTATCAGAATCTTCGAGGTACATTATGGTGGAGAAACGTGAAAAGATGAATAGGTCTTTTGTGGAAAAATGTATAGTTTGTCGGAAAGTGAAAGTAGAACATCAAAAGCAATTAGGACTATTGAAATTGTTGAACATTCTAAAATGGAAATAGGAATACATAACGATAGACTTTGTGGTAGGTTTCTCGTGATCAATGAGAGGTAACAATGCTATTTGGGTAGTGGTTGATCATTTGTCAAAGTCAGCCAATTTTCTACCAATCAAAATAAATTTCAATATGGAACAATTCGCACGATCATATATCAGATAGTCAGATTGTATGGAGTTCTGGTCACCATTATTTTCAATAGAGATTCGAGGTTTACATAAAAAGTTTGGAGAAGTTCACAAGAAGCCATGGAGATGAAACTGAAGTTTATTACTACTTATCATCCACAGATGGATGGATAATCAGAAAGAATATTTTAAACTCTAGAAGATATGTTGAGGACATGCGTTTTGGATCTTGGCGGTAGTTGGGAGACATATCTACCGTTGGTTGAGTTTACTTATAACAATAGTTTTCAGGCCACTATAGGCATGACCCCATATGAAGTTCTATTGGTAAGAAGTGTAGATCCCCTATCCATTGGGAAGTGGTCGGAGAGAAAAGAATTTTGGGTCCTGAAATCATTGAACAAACAGTTGAAGCAGTTGACAAGATTCGAGCCAGAATCAAGACAGCACAAGACCGACAGAAAACTATCCATTGGGACGAAGTCGGTGACAAAAGAATTTTGGGTCCTGAAATCATTGAACGGACAGTTGAGGTGGTTGACAATATTAGAGCCAGAATAAAGATAGTACATGATCTACAGAAAAGTTATATTGATGGGAGAAGAAAGGACTTGTAATTTCAAGTGGGTTATAAAGTTTTTTTGAAAGTGGCACCGATAAATGGTATATTGAGATTTGGTAAGAAGAGAAAGTAACTACGATTCATTGCACCTTACAAAATTCTTGAAAGTATTGGTATTATAGCTTGCCGACTTACCTTACCACCTAAACTCGCATCAGTACATAATGTATTCCATGTTTCATCCTCAGAAAATATATTCATGATCCCAATCATGTATGAGCTATCAGATATTGGAGGTACAAAAAGACGTCATACGAAGAATCTTCGACGATGGTTTTGGATATGCACAAACTAAGAAATAGAGAAGTTCTCCTAATCAAGGTTCAATGGTGAAATTATGGACTTGAAGAGTCAACTTGAAAAAAGGAAGAGGAGTTTACGACTTTTTATAACATCTAAACATATAGTATTCTTGTTGGTAATGCTACAAATAAAATAGAATTTTATCTATGCATAAGAAAATGGCATTCATTAAAAGTCCCACTAAATTAAGTAGCCCAAATTCCTTTCCTCCATATTTTACCCAAATATTGGCTCCTGCATTTTCAACTCGATTTTCTATCTTTCATCAAGTCACGTCTCCGCCTCTCTTCCCTACTGATTCATTCCTAATTTTTTTCAACAAAGCACTTCTCTACATCCCTTCCCTGCCTCATCACTATAGATTCATTCCCACATTTTTCGTCTCTTCCCAACTGATTCTATTCTTCTATATGTTCAACATATTTTTGATCAGTTACGAAATTTAGGATTTTTTTAGCATTGATAGTTTGAGTCGATCGAGATTGATTCTTCTACACCCCCTTACTTTTTTCGTAGCACTCTTCCAAGCAAAAAAATTAAATTAGTGAGGGTGGAAATACTCCTACATGTGGTGTTCAATTCCTTGATTGCTGATATTTTTGAATGGTCAAACCTGTGCATTCTCTCTACAGTCTTCATTCCCATTTCTCTCTGGTTTGCGCAATTTTTACTTGTTTATCTATCAATTTTCCCTAGTACTAATTGTGGTTCTCTTCGTTCAATTGGTAAGTGTCCATTCCGTTTGTTTATTGCATGAAGAACTGCTATGTATATCTATCTTATATGAAAATCTGGCACTTGCATTTAACTAGAAACAAAGACATTTCATTTTGCTTACATGAAACTATTTTCTTAACTTTGTATGTGATAAATAAATCATTCAATCGATTGCATAATAGTATACATATAGCATGCAACCTTCCCTTCTAATGTAGATGAGTACCTAATGAGAGTAATGCCTTAGTAGTGAAACTTGATACCATCAGGATTTCGAGTTTGGTCAATAATTGGGCATTTGAAACTAGTAATTTGAAAGCTGTGAACAAATAATTCTTGGATAGACTGCTGGCATCTATAAAGGACTCAAGTCTTGGAGATTAGCTATTGTTTTCCTAGATTAGGAGGCTGAATATGTAAAAAAAAAAGATTAAAATGTTTTGTTGCGGATGCTAACTCCAAGATCTCCGATTCAGTGATTTTCGGGCTCAATTGCAAACCTTTCTATACCAACAACCAATCCAAATGGCTCCGACCACATTGGTTACTTCTCAATCTTACCCATAAAGGACAAGATAATTGGTATTGATTTGCAGCCACAAAGGAAGAAAACCAATAGAAGAAGGCCCAAAGGGAAAGAGAATAGCAAAAGGGCAACCATCGGCGTAAGAAGAAAGCAGGCAGCTGGTTTTCTCTATTTTTTATCAGCCATGTTTTCTCCTGTAATTCACACAAATCACACTCCAATTATCTTGCCCTATGTGGGTAAAATTGAGAAGCAACCGAGGTGAATATATTGATTGTGGGTATGAGCCGTTTGGATGTCGAGAAATTTGTGGAAGTGGTCAGAATCAAAGTTTAAAAGCAGAATAGAAAATTGCCCAATTTTGCATGTTTGAATATGAAATCTGATTTCATGCCAAACTGCTTACTTGATGGAGAAACATAGGTCATATTCGTCATTAGGAGATAGAAGATAAGTGTCCGGTCAGGCACACGGGCCTTCGGATAGTGGTTCGTGAGGACAATGCACAGAAATGGCAGACGCACATGGCGGCACGTCGACCAGAATTTGGAAATAGTTTCTTCAAACATTATGTTTCTGGAGACGTGGTGGACCCTGCGGTGATGTCAGTTTTTTGTTTTGAGCAATACTGTGAAATCTAACGATTTTACCCTCCAGTGTTTGGGTGTTAGGTGTCATTTCGTGTTGTCGCAGTTGCTGAAAATTTAGGGAGAATAGTGGCGGCCCTAAAGCTGTGAATTTGCCCCTCTCTTTATTTACGGACCCGTAGATATGGCATGGACGATATCTTATTCTTTCTCTTTTATTGTGTTGGGTAGTCAAATTACTTTTCTCATTAAAAGTCATTATGTTGGGGGTTACGTTAGGTTTGGGGTTGTCATGTAGGTTAACTATTGTTTGATGCTAGAGTTACGAATTATTTGCCTTAAATGTTTTGTTAACTTTTTGCCAAATCTTTTCTACATTGTTAAAATGACACATGACATTAATAAAGTTTGTTTGATTATTCTGCATTAATTGTGCCGGTACTTTGCTTGTGGTTGTTGTTGTTGTTGGTTACATTTTATATTTTATACATTTTGATTTTTGCTTTTCTAGTGGAAAAAATGTATTTTTTCAATTTGGCAAAACGAAAAGTTTTTTATAAAGCTATGAAGGTAAATATAGGTTTAAGGAAAGTGCGAAAGTTCTGATGATTAACTGCAGACTTGAAGACGACTGTCCTAAGAAGGATAATAAAAGGAAAGATAAGGAGGAAGATGAAGCGAATGTTGCCATTGGGTCTAGTTATGACTCTTGTGAGGTTTATTGAGGGTAAACCCGATTACTGCATGTGCATCTGTATGTAATCCTTGTGTAATCCTTTCTTCATGTTTGATCTCTTAAATCTGTTGCAATATTATATATTACACTTTCAATCTGTCTGATGTTTGTAATTTTATGAATTAGAGTGATTTTATTATTTTGTGTAATGTGTTTGCATGCATAGTTGGTTGAGATCTATGGCATACTCATTTTGCTCTACGAGTGATGGAAGAGAGTATGGGAAGTAACCAATTCTTTCTTCTACTCTTTGTGAGTGCCACCTTCACCCTTTCTTTTGTGGGATAAATCCTTTGTGGATTTCTTGAGCTTGGATATTGGATTAACCTTATGGTGTGTGGGTCAATTTAAATTGAGCCCAGATTCAAGATTTCTCAAAGATTCCGCCCACCATGTTTCATTTCGAATTAATATGTTTTCCTTTGACAAAACATGCTCTGTGCTTTGTGCTTATGTCCCATAAAGTTGATCTACATGTGATTTAAGTACTTAGAGTGATTTATAACATTAGCGTGTATATTTCATCAATCTATTTCGTTAGTTTTGTGATTTTCGGCAAAAAATAAACCCTCCAATTTTATTGGATGAGAATACTAGAGCAATTTAATCATCTTACCATTTGGCTCATCAAATGCATCAATCTTTTCAGTTGCGGTCTGTCATGCCCTTTTGTAATGAATTTGAATAATCTTGCAAGTGCTTGAGTTGCAAAATTTATAAGATAATGCATCCTTTACAGTGCATAGGAACCATGACGGCAAACACTCTTCACTTGATTGGTAATGTGTATTATTGGGATGATAGATCACTAGTAATTATATGGAGGGGTGATTTTTGATACTTTTTGGTTATACCCACATGAGTGAAATCTTTTAGACTCTTGAAATAAAAGTTCAATGCATTAAACTACTTGTACACACAAAGTGTACTCCTTGTTTGACGTCCCCTATGTATTAAAATCTGGCAGTTGATTGGAAATAGTATTGTCAAGATCAATGTACCAAAATCTGTCAACTCATATGGGTATAAATCAATGTCTCAACCTTTATGTACATGTCGCATGGTTCAAGTTCAACATTGTTTTGATGGAAGCTAAATTATTGTAAAACGAGCAAGGCAATGAACGAGAACACTTCCTTAGATTTTGCAACCATTCTATTAAGTTACCTTTCTTAAATTAGTAGGCATTTCATACTCAATGTGTAGGATAAATACATAGAGTAGCATGCTAAAGTCTAAAGATATTAAAAATGAGATGAAAGAGGAATGAAATTTAGCGTTTGCTTATGTTGGCATATATATTTTCTGCAGTCTTTTTTTATTTTTACCATAGTTGAAGAATTTGATTCTTCCAAATTTGTTGATTTTTACTATATCTTTTGTGATTGATTTTCTCCAAATATTCATTTTGATCTTAGAAACTTGTGAATTCCTAAACGAGAAATCGGCACGTTCAAGCCAAACTTTGTATGGAGCACACACGCCGTAGACATGATTCACTCTTGGGTTTGTTTGCATCATGTACGCAAACGTGCCGCCGCACCACATAGCCACTTCCATGGATTTGCACTTTTGGTCCCTGCCTTCCTCTTGTGCATTTTAATTCATCTTTTTCAGTCTTTTAACTCTCCAATCGACCTCATTCAGTCCAAATCAAGTTTTGAATTTGTACAATTTAGTCCCCAAACTTTTGATTTCTTCTATTTTAGTCATTTTCGTTATTTTTCTCCAGTTACATCAATTTGCATCGAGCTTTATCTAACAAACAAAATTTATATAAAATTAAGCTTCAATTCATCCAAATTAACAGTGATTGATCTAATTTAACGAACCTAAATAAACTTATCAAATACCCCCAAATTTGAACAATTATTTGTCCTCGAACATGGTTAGACAACTTTCTGTTAGTCTCAGGATTGGAAATTTTGTGTTAGAACTACAAACTATTTCAAAATTACTTTGCTAAAAATTAATCTCTACTTATTCAATGCATGACCATCGTTTGTGCGTGAAGATTTATGTAAATCTCACAAAGTCATAAATTGATTCAAATTACAACCCTCAATTGTCAAATATTTCTTTTCTTAACTCGTAAGATACACACTCCAAACTTTATTCTTTTCACTCTTTTGCCCATATGTAATCTAAAGGCTAAAATCAAACACTAATCCTTATCCTTTCTAGTTTGGTTGGATTTTACATCAACAAATGAGGATTCTCCTTATTTTTGACTACTTCAACCTCTAAGAATCAATTGAACTAATAATTTCTTGTCAAAAGTCTACTCTCTAAAACAAGAGTGTTTGAGTTAAATCAAGGCAAATTTGTTGTGCGTATTCTATTTTAACTTGATCTCTTTTTGAGTTTTTTTTTTTTGGATTTTCAATAGTGTCTTCATTAGGATCTTTTATAGGGTAGCTTCACAACTAGGCAGCTTTTTCTCTTTTTGCAATGATTAGTACAATGCACCTCATTAAACACTTATTTTCAAGAACTGACCTCTAACTTAAGACTTTTATTTTTTACGCCTTAGACAATCTATACAAATATTTATCATAGATAGAATCCATACTTATCTCAATGTCTACTTACAACAGCTCAATCATCCCAAAACTAGAGTTAGTTTAAGTATGCATATTTTAGTGGTTATTTGGGTTAAGCATCATAGGTCCAGTATTTTGAATATGCTCAGTAATATGAATCAAAATCTTCCTTCATGAATATGCTCAGTAAAACATAAATCTAATGCTAGAAAAATCAAGTTTCACATGAATATCCATATACTAACTTAAGATGAAATTTTTCTATCAATCATAAATTTTTCAACATTTTTATTTCATTGTTGGCAGATTATCCGACTCATGCAAGCACACAAAAAATAAATAAAAGAACGTGAGGAACGTGTATATAACCTATTTTTATGATTTTAGCTGATTTTTTCATTTTTTTAACACAAGCATGCAAAAATCCGAAAAACAAAAGACTTGATGCAAATCTCACTTTCAAACTGTATACAGACATTACCCTCAATATCTAGAAATATATCAATAAATAAAAATTAAGGGTATAGAAGAGGACCAAGTACTCTCTTGATATCAATCTGAAGGTGGTGGAAAGTTCGAGTTGTAAACTCCGGATGCTAATAATTGGTGGAAGGGGTGGAGGTCTATTTATTATGAAATACTTCATTAGTGTTCACATTTTTTTTCCATTTGTTGGTGCGTCTCTTCAAATCTGGTGTTTATGGCCTACATTTAGATATGAATACCCTCCAATCTTCAGTTGCACCTGCCCATCCTCTTGGATAATAGGTCATTCTCCCTGCAGAGGGCTAAGAGGTTGGACTGCATCCTACTGATAACTGACTGCATCATCTACTCTCTATTATGTCTCGTCTGTGCTTTCTTCTCTAAAGCCATCACTACCTGTTGAATGGCCTGTATAGATCGATTGTTCTCTGTCATAATGGAAAACATATGTCTCAAAAGTTACATATCTAGTGTAGGCTCTGGCTCTAGCTGTAGTAGAGGTAGAATGGGAGCATCATCACTTCGCCCTTAGGTACTTGGTATTGCATCATTTGCTGCTACGTCAATGCAGCCTAATGTGCTCAAGGAGCTGGCAGCTGTCCTGCCATTAATTAGGTAGCATATCTAACTGATTACTCTTCGGGTAGGTGCCGAATCCTGAGGACAAGGCTAGAAAATATCAATGTGTGCCTGCTATATGGATCCGATGCTACAATATAAATAAGATTGTAGATGTAGCTTCCCAAATCAATCTTAAAACCTTGCGCCAAATGGTGTAATAACCCGGCCTTAGCATGACTTATTATGGTACGATAGAAAGTGGGTTCTATGTTCGCATAAATGAACTGACAGGAAATGATCAAAGAGTCTGTAAGTTGATTATACTCGAACCGTGCCATCTGTAGTGGCCATACATCATCTCTGTCTTAAAGAAATTGTGTAAGAAGCTACCATGTTTGGATTCAAAAGAAGTGGTAAGATGTTGTGTTGGGTTAATCCAAAGTAAGTCTTCCAAAACCACCTGCCTTTTTGGCCATATCTTTCCTTTTGACACCGCATTGTCGAATCTTGCTTTGTGCTCAGGTGTACTAAACCTTCTCATACCTCCTTCATCGACACGAGTGTCGTAGTTGAGACCCCTTGACCTTTTCTTTTCTTTTTGATGTGGATGGAGCATCCTTTCTTTTGGAGCCATACCTATGAAAAAAATGTTAAAGAATGACATTAGTCACACTTGTATATAGGATAAAGAAATCATAAGTAATAAAATTGAAGCTCACTTAATATAAAAGGGGGGGGGGGGGGGGCATGGGTAAGGGACGTAAGCATGAATGCAAGTGGGGCCTCCAGGAAATGTGGGGGACGGCCAGCTGAAAAATTTACTTTCCAAAATTTTTTGTGCAATTCATGATAAAATGTGAGGGGGGGGGGGGGGGGGGCATAGGTAAGGGACGTAAGCATGAATGCAAGTAGGGCCTTCAGGAAATGTAGGGGACGGACAGCTGAAAAATTTACTTTCCAAAATTTTTTGTGCAATTCATGATAAAATGTGAATGCTATTAACGTGGGGAAGTTTATGCATTTATATTTTAGGTGTTATGTGAAATTTTATGAAAATTCAACAAAAATCTTAATTGGGACATTATCAAACACGTTATGGGTGTAAAATTTGCAAATTATCAAATAATTCGGCATAACCTATGTTAAAACCACAAATTCGATACAATTTCAACACCCATTGCAAAATTACACCCATTCTCAATTAACAATCACAAACCTTTCAAATTATAACAAGAAATCAAGAGAACTAGTAAAAATTGAAAATTTTCAAGGTTTAACCAAATTACCTTTAATCTGGAGTTGAAGATTTGTGGATGAAAGTACTTAAATCTAGTTGAATGATGTTCTATTGTGCTAAATGTTCAATACCCACATGAACGGGGTTAAAAACCAACCCCGATGTTGAGCTGCATGGAGGCGACGCTATGCGTCGCGCTTGCACGCAACTCAGGTTTTTAGTTCTTATTAAGTTTTAACAAGGGTTTGCACGCAAGAGGCTTTTAGCCTTGCCGCTCGCACCATTTACGAGCAGTGAGATTTTTCCCTTGGTACACAATTTTTTCGTTCAAACACTTGCGAGCACCTCCCAATCTCGATTTTTGTTCCAAAAGGTCAGGAACTAATGGAGAACATAAAATTTATTTGAACTTTAACCATACTTTCGAAAAATAACCTTTTGATTTAATTTCTTAAAATTCTGATTTTTTACTCCAAAATCGCTTTTTTCGCTCAAAATTATCACTTATGTTATTTTTAAAACTCCCAACTTCATGCAACACACATTTGAAACCTATAAGAATTCACGAATGGTCCTAATACCTAATTTGTGGATGAAGATGCCTAAACTTAATAAAAATCCTAAACCAATGTATAAAAAACTAAATAAATAAAAAGGAAAGAAAATTTGATTGCCTCCCAATAAATATGTGTTTATAGTCTATATAGCTTGACTTTGTCATTTAGGCTATTCTGGATTTTCAAGTGGTAGGATTAATCGTCTTCTCATTGGCATAGTCACCTTCCCAATAAGCTTTCAACGGTTACCGATTGATCTTGAGCCTTCACTGATGATCTTAAGATACCACCTCAATTGTGCCACATGGATGAACAACTACAACTGTGAATGGACCCAACCACCTTGATCTTAGCTTGCATGGAAAGATCTTGAGATGAGAATTGAACATGAGAAACCTGTTGAAGAACCTCAAACTTTTTTCTTTAATGTGCCTATTTGTATTCTCACCTAAACTCATCGATCTAGTTGAGTTGAAGGATCCTACTTTTTCCCACCTGATTTCGTTTCAAAATTTAGTATATGAGTTACCCAATATGCCTTGTGCTCAAGTTCAACTAGTAAATGACACACTTTTCCATAAACCAGCCAATATGGAGACATTCTGATAGGTATTTTTTGAATGTAGTACGGTAAGCCCAAAGTGGATCATCTGGAGTTGGAGGTAACTATTTAAGTTAGGGGTAACTATTTAAGTTCAAGAGTTGGAGCCTTTTGAATAAATGGCAAAGGCTTTGTAGGACCTTCAAAAGACGTCATTCTCAAGAAGATAAAGACATCATTCTCATCTTGGGTTGTCCATTTTTTATCTTCCTCCATGTCCAGGACGATAAAGTTTACTGGGAATATGAATTTGTCAACTTTCACCAAAATATCTTCGACAATTCTCCTAGCTGATTGACCTATCGCCAGCTGCAGTATAACTATAGTAACTTTTCCTTCCCCCAACCTAGTTTTCTAAAAAGAGACAAGGACATTAAATTAACACTTGCTCCTAAATAACATTATACATTTTGTATGTGTAACACCAATGCTAACATGAATAGTAAAACTCTCTGATTCTTTTAATTTTGGTGATAACTTGTGTGGAAGTATTGCGCTTGCATCCTTCTGTCATCATCACCATTTCGCGAACTACTTATCAAGTTTGTGTTTTTCCAGTCTTTACGAAAATGGGATTGAAGGCACGTATGACTTGACAGGAATAAATGCCTTAACCTGTGGATCTTCTACTATATCTGCTTGAGTATCCTCTATTATTTTATCCAACTGACCAATGTGTTCCTTGCCTGTGATCGATACCTTTTCTGTGGTAGCAGCCAGTATTTTCACTATTACTTCTGGCAAGTGAACTCCACTTAGCCTATACCTATTCTTTAATATTCATCTTTGTGTTGTTTGGTAAGGTCTCTTGAGTTCTACCTGCTAATGCAGCTGCCATCTGACCCATCTGAGTTTTTAAATTTTTAATCGTAACCTGTTGGTTAAAATAGTTTCAGTCTTGGTAATGTACTGATTCAATAACTCCTCAACCAATGGCTTTCTAGGTTTCTGTTACTGTTGTTATTGTTGGAACCTCAATGGTCTTGCTTGAACATTACCTATCTGTCCTTGTCTTTGATTATTAGTCTATGAGAAATTTGGGTGATTCCTCTACCTCGGATTATAAATGATGGAGTAGGGGTTGTTCTGTTACCACTAAAAGTTCTCCGCATAACTAATCTCCTCAGGCTGAGTTAAAATCCTTGAAGGCTAAAGGACAGGTTTCTATAGCATGCCCTATAGCCCGCGCAAAACGATGTCAGCTGGTGTACCATATTCACATTCTGAATAAGGCTATCTAACTTCGTTGTCAATTCCATTTAGGCTGCTAAGGATATAACTAAGTCAACATTGTAAATTCCTTCTGTTTTCTAATGCATTTCCCTATCTATTAGCCCACATAGAATTTATGCTATTCTCTCAAAGAGATCCGATGCATTTTCTAAGGGAATATCCATGATTGATCCTTTTGCTAAAGCATAGACTATGTTATGGTATTCAGATGTAGGCCTAAATAGAATATGCAGAGTTTAGAGTTTTTAGGAATGTCTAGTTTGTGGCACTTTCTGAAGTAATCCTTGAATCTTTTACATGCTTTTGGATATCTCTCGATGTCATTTTGCTTGAGTGTGTGGAATTCATTTTTTGTATAATGGACTCGAGAAGGCAAAAAGAAAACAAAAGAGATTTGATGTTGTAATTATTCTAACTTAATCTAGAGAAGGTGTAAAGTTAGGAAATACGTATATGGAATGAGTGTATTCCACTATGAATCCACCTTTTATTGTATATTTCAATTCTCAATTATGTGACCTACTCTTTATTCATGAATTCTTGACAATCAATAAAGCTATGATACTTAAGTTTATTTTTCAAGATAAATTAAGTCCATTTTAATCACAACCTGAGTTTATTCCTAGGACGAATTCAAATGCATTAAATTTCATAATTATCTCAAAGACTGCACAAGTGATTAACATTATTTCTAACATCTATTACACGTATATTAGTTAAGCAGTGTCTTGACCTATTGTAAGCCTCCCAACATTACAACAAGAAACCATATGAATAATTGGTGATCAATAAATCAAATAATAAAATTAAGCATGCAAGATTAATCAAGAAACGAAAGAATTTAACTAAATTACATTTCTTGAGATTAAAAATAAATAATAAATAGATTTCATCTTCATCCAGTGCATGGAAAGAATTAGCCTAGCATATTGATATGTAAATTACACAATAAATAAATAATTGAAAAATAAAATTGGAATAACATCACCCTGAATTGAAAAAAATGAATGAAAAGTGAAAAGTTAGATTTACTCTTTGTTAATCTTCAAATAGAACTTTGAATCTTCAAATTCTTGCATTAATTGCCTTTGAATTGCGTGCTCGACCTATTCTCTTTGGCCTTTTTTGACGTATTATGTGGTATGCCGTCCAAAACAGTCTTAGGTAGGTTAAATAGTTGATAGAAATTCAAATCAAAAGGAACTTGAATCGAAATAGGAAATCGACACGTTCAAGCCAGACTTTGTATGGCGTCATGCGCTAGACATTAGGTAATCAGGCTGGTTTGCATTAGGTACCTCGCACGTGCCGTGCATCGAGCCACTTGGGCACTTTCATGATTTTGCACTTTCAATTCCTACTTTTCCTCTTGTACATTTTAAGTCCTTTTTCCCATCTTGTTTAGTCATTTGCTTTTCCATTGTGTCCAATCATCTTTTGGATTTGTGCAATTTAGTCCCCAAACTTTAATTTTTTCTGTTTTAGCCATTTTTGCCCATTTTCTCCAATTCCACCAATTTGCATCGATCTAAACTTAACAAATGAAATTTATATAAATGTAAGCCTCGATTAATCTAAATTAACAAAATTTGAGAGTTTAATGATCCAGATATCAATTGATACTATTCAACTTCCCAAAGAATAATAACACCAACTATGATTCAAATTTCAGTTAGTTATCTCCCATCCTCCATCAAATCATAATCCACTGCCCTTCCTAACCCTTATCTTAATCCATAACCAACATACAGATGCGAGAGATGACATTAATGGACAAAACAATCTTTATTAGCACCAAATGTACACCTAAAAATTACAATATCTGCCACACATGTTGCAACAATGACTTGATCATATTACCAAACGAATCACGAGTTGCTAAGATCACATCCTAGTGCAACTAATATTACCTACGAATAAGCTAAGTACATGGTTTTAGCTTCAACGGGAGGAGAACGTTTCCTTGTAAATTGGATGTTAGATAAAATCTCGAGATCATATTGATGGAGAATGTCTTCTTTTTTCAGGGCAATATAAGTAGCCATTGATTCAACTTGGCCATGAGTCAATCTCATTCATTGTTTTTCTACACACTTGTAGTGTCATTTTTGGATTTGACATGTGTATCTAAACTAAAGTTACGAAGGATCAATATTTTTTCTCAAGACGTTAAAATCAAACCCCAGATGTGTTTGATGCACACGATAAATACTAGAATATTCTAATTAGAGAAACTATCTACTCAATGCAAATCGAAATTATTCAATAAATGGTTATTGTTGTACAAGAATACCCATCATATTTGGCGAGACTGAAAGAAGAGAGGAGTCATCTCATTGAAGTAGGCTCTCCAAAGTAATTGGCACTTTAACAATTTAAATCAAAATAAGAAAATATCTTGGAGTAGATGTACTCTCTTTTATAATAGCTTTTATAAACGTGATAAGTGGGTTCAGTAGTAAAGATATTCAGGGTAGACCTAGTGGTTTGAAGATTAAATCCCGATTGACTTGAAGGCTGAATCTTATACTGCATCTTTTTAATCAAATAATTGAATTTTGAATCAAAATATCATTAAAACAATTTTATGTTTTGTAAATTCTAAAACCTAGGAAATTAAAAATTCATTTTAATTATTCAGTTTAAATCGCGAACAACAGACATTGAGAATATCTTATGACGTGGCACACATTGAATCTGTGTTCTAACGATTTTAATTAATTGCAAAATTAATTGATAAATTGAAACATAAATACCAGATGTAATGTGGTAAACCCCTAATGGAAAAATTCACGAGCCCCCATACCACGGGTAAACAATCAATTAATTTAATTGATCAGAATTGTCTCAGTTTTGTAATTTTGCAAACTTAACAAAAATAATCAAAAGAAATCTAAGAACAATTCTTTTGTTTTCTTGTAAAAATGGAATCAAACCCTCCCCCAATCTTATTTTATTGCCATTTCGCTATTATACCAGGTTGCCCACCACTTGAATTAATAATCACTATTCTTAACTCACGCAAAGCGCTTGATCGATGAATTGAATTGTACATTTACGTACTTGTTATTTTTCTCCAAATACAGTTGAAGAAGAACGGTTTACTTTGAATATGATCAATATTACATGAGTATGTATGCCCTTGCTCAAAGATGGAAGAATGTGCGATTGCTAGATCACTAGACATGAACATATTTTTCAAAGCAGTAACTCTATTCTTGTTTTCTTCCTTTACTTATGTAAATAGATCAGTAAGATTAGAATTAATTCTTACCTAAAACAATGGATATTAAACACGGTAAGGATATATAAAATAACAAAAGTTATTCTTAATATGTATTAACATATTGTGTTAGCTATATTATGGTAACAAAAAAAATTGTTTCTATTTATAAAATTATAGTCCTAAAAACTGCAGCCTCAACATTCTGTTGCACATACTTACTATCCAATCAATTAGAACCAACTGCATGTTTGGACTTGTATCCCGTTTTACCTTTTCTTTTTCAATATTTCCTTGACATTCAAAAATTAATCCACATATTTAGTAAGTCATTAATGTTATATGTAAAAAATATGGCTCATATTTTAACAACAATCTCCCCCTTTAGCTTAGCTTAATTTCAAAAACCAATTTCGAATTTTTAATGTCATGTTTGTGTGTGTTAACTATTGATAAAATCATGCACATGGACTACTCCCCTTAGTCAATTCTCACGTAAAACACACAACTCCCTCTAACTCGAATACCCTTAACAAGCAATGTTACACATAGTAGTATGCTGTGAATCTTAACAAGCAACAATGACATAAAAGTGGTTCATCAATAATGCAAACTGAAGTTCGTCAAATTAATCTGCACTGTCAGTACTTCATGTTTTCAACCATCAAAATTTCACCTACTTTTCATTTTTTGAAATTAAAAGCACATTATCAAGGTATGGAAGGGAATTATCCAACCAACTACAAATATATCGAGTTAATAATTATCCATGTGTATGTGAGATAAATAGTTAAGAGTTATACAGAACCAGATCAAATAGTCAGCCAAGGGAGTTAAATGTGAGGAAGGTAAAACAAGAGTGCATCACTACTTCTTTGATTTCTATGCACCATGTTTTTGGGGATCACACCGCATTTGTGGGCAACAACAGGTTCTGAAGCATCCACAGCTTTAGTCTGACTTGGAGGGAGATCAGAACCATGTGCCTTTGGTATAGATTGTGTTGAACTTACAGGTGCAGCATGTGTGCCATCCTCCAAGCATTTTTTATTCTCCCATCACCATAGTAAGCAAGTTTCTCCAAAGATCTGCGAATTGCCTTAAAATAATTAGTAAACTTTTGGGTGCGCAAGAAAATTTGGGCCACCTAATTCTTTACAACCCCGAGTTGCCCTTCAATAACATCCAACTTTTCAGAATGCTCAGTAGGCAATGCATGTCTTGGAACCCTGGGGATAAGATTTGGCATGCTATCCAAATTGCAAATTCTGACATCCTTAAAGTATATCTGTAGAATGTCTTAGTAACCATTGTAGGAATTCCATAATCAACTAGGAAATGGCGGACCAAACGATAGGGGAGCTTGTAATGTTTGGTTCTACTGGGTCCCTCGTAGACAATCATTTCAAAAATCAATTTTATCGTATCCATCCCAATCTTAGTTTTCAATTCATATAATATTGTTTCGCGCGGGTTGTCGCTAACAATTAAAAAAGATTCAGATAATTGTGTAAGGAAGAGACCTCTTGAGACAAAGTCTCAAAAATGGGTGTTTTATTGGCGATGAATTACAATTGAAAATAAACAGAATGCCTCCAAGGGGCGTAAGCGCACGAGTACTAAAAGAAGTGTTTAAATTTAAGCTAAGAAATTGAAATTACATATTCTCTGTTTGAGAGTGCTTGATTCGGGGTCCTTTTCTCGATGTCTTCTCTTCTTTTTTATACTTCCTTGAGAATTTCTTCATGACAAACCGCTTGGAAACTACTTGATTGCTCTATAACTACCTAGTTTCTTCATAATAGCTGATTTGTCGTGGAACTGCAGTCTCTAACTGTTGCCATTACTCTTATCGTTCAACCGTCTACAGTTGGGATCCTTGGACCGTGGGGTGTAATGAGATTGCTCAATAACTGCTTTAGTAACTGCTTTTCTCGATAACCATAATACCTTATACTTGCTAAGATCCTGGGCGATTCAAAGGTTTGGGCGAGAATGGGGTCATCGCTCTGGGCGACCATAAGACACTCAATTTGCTCAGATTCTGGGCTTCTGCAAGCTTGGGCGATGATGTTACTTTGTTTGTGTGTCTCCACAATATTCATCAATGGTCTTATTTGGGCCTTTATCCTGGACTTTCCGATTGGGCTTCATCCCTAGGATTATTCAATTTGGGTTACACTTTTTGTGTGTCAACAATTACCCTCCAATATGGCAGAATTAATACCAATTCATTAATATTTGTCATATTCTTCCTTTGTATTTTCCGGTAATATTTGAAATTGCCAAGAATTTCAATTATTATTTCCGTTTGTCTATAACCCTTCTATAATTTGAAAATGTGTAATCGTTACACACCCCTATAAACCCAAAAGACACGCCATTTCATCGCACCACTAAACCACGTCTCTATATTTTGCACTTCCTACTCACTATTTTATTGTTCATCTTCTTG
This sequence comes from Fraxinus albicans, assembly GCA_903798335.1. NCBI lineage: Eukaryota > Viridiplantae > Streptophyta > Magnoliopsida > Lamiales > Oleaceae > Fraxinus > Fraxinus albicans. Next base: position 26,159 of record CAIGRM010013632.1, read on the forward strand.
CTTCTTTGCTACGTTTCTTAGGCAAATCTTACAAAAACTGTACTTTGCACCCAATGGCGACTCACAAACTCAATCTAATGATTCCTTCAGTTTCGAAGATTTCCAGAAAATCCTTACTAGGCCTATGTAAATTCAAACTTCCTTGCACAAGCCAATGCTGACCTCAATGAATTCTATTTAGGCCCATCATTCAATAATATCAAAGACGTTGGACAAGTGGCGGTGGGTCAACTGTTCCCTTGCACTCAAGGCCCTCCGTTCCTAAACTCTTTGCCACTGAGGCCGATTCGCAAAAAAGGTATTCGCACTTGGCCCAAATCTGATGTTATTTTTTGTAGATGGCATGCACGTCTAGTGAATCATGGCCCTACCAAGGCGATTTTTGATCGTGATAGGATTTCAGATTTATTAAAAATTTCTCTTCAACCCCCAATTTTCGACCCAATGCTTTTTCCTATTGTTTTGAGTTTTTGGTCTTCTGAATATAATATCTTTGTTTTCTCGCTTGGTCCCATGTCCATTACTTTAAGGGACGTTGGAGCCCTAATAAATCTTCGACTTTTGGGTGATACCATCTTTCCTGGTATTTTAATTGCTGGTGCCGCCCCCAAATTTGAGAAAAAACTTACTGAGTCCTATTCAAGCATGCAAAGTCTCTATAATCATTCGAGTGCCGAACCTTCCCATACTGAACGTGTGGCCTTTCTTCAAATTTGACTCTGTAAATATATTCTCTACGTGCCAAGTATGAAACCATCTATGAGCTACTTACCCATAGCGCATGAATTGCCACATGGTAGGCCTTTGAACTTATGTTCCTTCTTTTTAGCTGCCCTTTATAGAGGCATGGCTTCCCTTCAATTCCAGTTGAAGAATGGTGCATCTCCTACTGGCAGTGGGCCCCTTTGGTTCACTTAACTGTGGTTGAGAGCATACTTTCCACTACTTGGCGCTCCATCCATTTCCCGTCCTTCTGCTAGCTGCTATGGGCTAGCCATTGACCCATTGAATCCTGTAAATATGTCCAGCAGGGACATTTTTTCATTCTTTTATACTTCTTTCCTTCCTGCTCACTTGACTCCAGATTATGTGCAACCTCCATCCACCCTGGATAGTGCGAGCACTTCTTTATTTGCTTGGGTTCAGTTTTTGATTGGGAGAGAATTGTTCCACTACATTTTAACTGGAACCAATGCCAAGGCCGGGGTTGAAATATATGCTCCCCAAATTGGTTTTGGCCAAACTTGGCATGTTCCTCCTTGCCACTCCAAAAGTTTGACATATCGTTTTCATACTATTAATAAAGTAGAAGCACAAGCTATAGATACTCGTAACATTCTTTTGATGAGCAAATTTTCATTAGCCCTTTTCAACTCTAGCTCTGCCGTTCATCCTCTTTTTGAACAGCTCTGGCCATCAGTAAAATGCAGATTGTTTACA
>CAIGRM010013687.1:0-11800 GCA_903798335.1 Fraxinus albicans
CAGGTGCTGCTGTGTATTTTTTTATTTTTTGCAATAGAAGCAAATTTTATAACCAATTGTAAATTTTTTTTTTATAACCAATTGTAAATTTTTTTTTTTCACTTTAATGGACAATTTTCATGTAAAATAAAGCCAAACGAACACAAAATTTTAAAATTTTTCAGGTGAAAAATTATACCAATCAAACACACTTAATTACTAATTCCCCGCAAAACAATTTCTAAGCAATTACTTTCCCTGAAATTCATTTTGTTTTCACCCATTTTCCGCATTTGCAATCAAACGGACCCTAAGAATACATGTATTGTTATTATCATGTCCAAGCTATAGTTATAATTTACTACATTAAAAATATCGCAATATAGGTATTTTCATAAAATAAAGGAAGGAAAACACAGTGGAATTCAATTTTTTTTTTTTTTGCCCTTTACAATTGATTTTATTGAACTTTTAATTACAAAATAATAATAATAATAATTTAACATTACATGCACTAGAAAATTTTGTTTCCTAATACTACTTTTGTCCAATGTAGGTAAATGCGAAATTTCAAAATTCAACTCAGATTGGAAATTACTATTTTAGCCCCTTCGTCCAATGTACCATTAATTAAAATTCATATAGTAGTTAGGCTCTGTTTGGGAGGGATTAAATTTTTCTACAGTAAATCAATTCTCATTTTCAACCACACATTCTTCAATAAAATAATATTTTCCATCACATCAATATTTTTTTTTCTTTTTCAACCACACATTTCCCATCATATCACTATTCAAAAATCAATTCTTCCCCTAAAAATTCCTACCAAACAATCTCTATATAACATTTCATTAGTGTGTGTTTGAATCTAATTTCAACCACACATTCTTTAATAAAATAATATTTTCCATCATATCAATAATATTTTTTTCTTTTTCAACCACACATTTCCCATCATATCACTATTCAAAATCAATTTTTTCCCCAAAAATCTCTCACAAGCAAACTCTTAAAATATATGTCAGTAAACACAAATTACGGTGAAGCCATAAAGGTATGAAGAGTTTAGAGAGTTAAAAGTATGGATCAAAATGAAATGGATAAATCTTTTAAAAAAATCTTTTAAAAAATAATACTTGTTTGTGTTTCATTTTAATGAGGTTTTGAGGAAAATATATTTTAGAAAAATATTTGTTTTTTGGAGAATGTATGGTTAAAAATAGAAGAAAATTTTTAATTTTATGTATAATATTATTTTATTAAAAATAAAAAAGATAAAAATATATAAAAATAAAAATGAAATCGAAACAAGGACTTAATTTTCAAACAAAAATTAAAATAACTTTTTAAGAGAACTCATTTTACAAAGACAAAAGTCAGTAAGAATCATCCTTCAATATGCTTCTCTTGTCCACTCCGAAGCGTGCTTTACAAACCTCACAACGACTAATTAATTATTTTCTTTTTTGCTTTTCCAAACAAACATACAAATTAATTATTAGGTCACTTTTGTGAGTTTCTCAGCAAAAAGAGAATCTCTCTCTTCCCCCGTCTCTCCGAAAGTTCCACGTTTGGGTGTTCAAAATTTTGAATTTCCACTCGAAAACCGCTACCCCAATTCCATTAAATTTCTGGGTTTCCTCCCCACGGCCGATAGTATTGTTTAGAACCCAAAAGCTGTCCTTCTCGGCAGGTAAATTTCTAACTTTTCTGATATACAATTTATATTATTATGATTCAATTAGGGTTCATGATTGATTTTTCTACTTGTAATTTTAATTGTAAAAGAGTTTTAGGAACTGGTTTTGTTGAATTTTTCTCGGTTCATTAAGGTTCAGTGGTTTCCTCGTTTTATTGTTAATTGAAGGTTTTCATGGGTTGTCTGAACCATTTTTCTTTTTAATTTAGTACTTTTTGGGCATAATAAAGGTCGGGATTTTTAATTGTACTTATGGTTTTACTGATGAAAGACTGTTTGGCTGCACTAACTAGAGAAAAGAACAGAAAAAGCAAAATAAATTGATTATTTATTTGAAAATTAGCGGACCTGATTAGTTTATTACTGATCAATTTTAGAGGTGCTAGTTTTGAGTGTTAATTGTGCAATTCAAATGCAGTACTTTGGTAGTGAACAAGACTTTTAATGTTGTATTCTGATAACAAATATGCATATTGATGTGGCAGTTACATATTTGGACAACGGAGTGCAATTCCATGAATTTTTTTGATGTGTTGATACCACAGTCCTTGCTTTATTTAACTGTGTGCAAACAATTACAGAATTTAGGTTTAACCGGTACCGCTTCTTGTTCCATTATATATCCAGTTTGTAAATGGGTTTTTTGATTACTCTCCCGAGTGAAAGGCTATGGAGATTTTACTTTCATTTATTAGATGTAAAATCTTGCAGAAAGTGGTTCTGTTAAAATTCTGGATTCCACTATGGTTCAGGATTTTATTTAGTTTCTTGTTCATAAGATATTTCATGGGATATCTGCATCGTTCTTCCTGGTTTGTTCAAAGTTTATGGGAAATAAATGGAAAAATTAGGAATTTTCAACTGCAGTTATAAATTTTACTAATTATTAACAGTTTGGTTGCAATCACAAGACAAAAGAAGAAAAAGTGGAAATAGGAAATAAGTGAACCCATATATTAGAATTAAGCCCCTGTTTGTCTATCATTAAAGTAGGAAAATGAGTATTGGAATAGTGAATTTTTGGAGAATGTGGTGGTTAAAAGTGGTAAGTTTTGTACAAAAAATTTTATTGTGAATGTGTGGTTGAAAATGAGTTTGAAAAAGAGTTTGAAATAATGGTAGACAAATGGGGGCTAAAATATTGGCTGACCTGATTCTTTGTGGATAGAGGGTATGATAGTAAGGGAATGGAAAGGGAATTCAGGATAGGTTTTAGATAAACTCTGCAAGGTTTCAGAAACCGTTATCTGATTTAAAATCACAGTCATAACTATTTAAAGCCGTGCGAAGAAACATGTTTAGATGATCATTTAGGAAATTTAATGAGATGCCAGTAATTCAAAATAAGAGCTTCCATTTTTAATTTGAATGTCACTCTGTCTGTGTTATACATTTGTGTGGGCTAACAATTGCAGAATTCACGATTGAATTTCGATGGGGGTACCTTGTTATGTGATCTTAGTTCCATTGCATTATCCGGTGCATAACTAGGTAATGATTATTTGCACATGTGAAAGCTATGAAAATTTTAGACTATCTGGAAAGCAACTCTATTGTGTGCTGTCGCCTTTTTAGTTTTTTTGGTTCTTCGTGAATGTATGTAGCTACTGTGGTCTAGGTTCGAGTATCTCTAGTATTTCTTCTTTCTTAAAAATGTGAGCATGCTGCAAACTTTGTATTCACGTACGTGGCTCGTGAACATGGGCAATTAGGTATGCTGTTATTGCTACCTGTAATCATGTATTTGCAACATTTGGAATGGATTATTTTTTGTTTTTCTCTTAAATATCTAGCTTACTGACCATTGTCCATTCAGTGGCAAATGAGGGGAATATCCACAAGTCACTCTCATCCCAGACCCTGCTCTGGGAGGAAAACATCAAGAAAGGACAGGAATAATGGGGAAGCTGATAATATTATTCTCATCGATGTAGATCCTGATCATTTCGACAATGTTATTATCATTGATGTTCCTGAATCTTTGCCAAAGAAATCCCGAGGTTCAAGCATGCTCAGGAAAGACCAAAAATGGCCATTTAAGACTGTTATATGTATTGATGATGATGAAAGCACAGATGACAACCGTTCTGGTATTGGCGCAAATGACAATGGTAATTTCTCTAATAGCACCACCCTTAGCAAGAAATCTTGCTTTGCCTCCAAAGAGTTTGGAAATGCTGCAGATTCTGCTGGTGAAGAATGCCAGTTTGTTCAAGGAAATGCGACTCCAGTTAGGCTATCAAAATGCAAGCGCACCTACTCTGGAAAAGCTTCCACAAGAAACGGCTATGGTCCAAGTGTCAATTCAGAAAGTGATTTATCTGGTAAAGATTTTCCGGATTGTGTGATAATGGAAGATTCTTCTGGAGAGCTTCAAAAACAGTGGGAAAAGGCCTTCTTTAGGAGGAAAAAAGGTAAGTTTAATGGTAGATATGATGCTAAAGATTGTAATGACACTTCAAAGGCTTTCAACAATAGTCACCACCAGAATGTTAGACAGGAAACCAAGGGTGGAAAATATGAGGAAGCCCCATTTTGTTCTAGTACTAACAAATCCAGCGAAGAAAATGAAGCTCCATCTCCTTTTGTTACAAAAGAGGATGTCAATTTCAGCAGCACTTTTTTCAAGGATCCTACCCCTGATGATTTTTCTTTGCAGTCAGTGCTGAAAACACACATGCAGTATAATCAGCCTGATATTAATGAGAGATCACATTCTGGAGCTGAATATCCTCCTTTCAACTTTACTGAGGAGCAAGCTTCCCAAAATTATGATTTAGGTAGTTCCAGCTGTCAAAAAAAGCAAAACCAGCAGTTTCCACCTTCGTCTCATTATTCTCGTCATGGAAAGGGAACTAGGCAAGTTAATCATAAAACTTTTCTTGAAGATGATGAGGGATCCTTGCTCAAGCATCAAAATTCATTTGAAACTGATGTTGATCATGGCATATCTAGTGCAAGAGCCAAAGCTGAGAAGTTTCAAGGGAAAGTTACTGTTAGTGATAAGGATATTGAGCATTCGCAACCATGTGAACCAGGTGCAACTAGCAGTGTTAAGGAAAAGGAGAATTTAATGTCTGAAGATTCTTCATTTGTGAAGTTTTCGTCACCGAATGATCTAGTTAAAGATGAAACTACACTTTCCAGTAATAGAGTTGGACCTGTATCTGGAGAAGCCTTCTTCTGTCAAAACTTCTCTCTTGATCCAAGAGATGTAATTGACAATAGCAAGCTGGTTCCAGAGATGCCATCATCCTGCAATAGGCATCTTAATGAAACACAAGTTAGAGAGGATGATTCTTGTTTGGATGAGGTTGCAGAAAAGCTCATTGAACCTATATCAAACACTAGAAGGGAGGTTGAAAGAGATGACCATCAACGTACCCAATATGGAGATAATTCGGGAGGTGTTGAGAATTGTATCATTAATGAACGAGAAAAGCTCAAGGAAACAGATGAATACAAAAGAGCAATAGAAGAAGAATGGGCTTCTCGGCAACGAGCATTGCAAATTCAGGTTTGTTACCATTACTGTTATACTTTCTTCAGTTATGCTGCATATTGGTTTTGTCTTCATTTTTTATGTTTTGGTTAGAATATTTGGGGATTACTTTGCATTATTTAGCCCCTGTTTGACACCCATTTTTTTTCATTTTCATTCTCATTTTTTTTCTCTTTCTTCATTTCAACCATACATTCTATCAATAAAATAATATTACACATAAACCCAAAAAATTCTCATTACTTTTTAACCACACATTCTTCCATCAATCACTGTTCCAGAATTTATGTTTTGTCAAAAATGGGTGTCAAACAGGGGTTTAATGCTATTTTAGCTTTCTATGAAATTGCAAGGCTTCTGGAATTGTTTTGAAGTTCAAAGTCAACTTTTTGATGGTAGGTATTATTTAAATTAATGTGCACATCTAACATTGATAAAGAAGAATAGAAAACCCAACTTCTGTGGGGTGATAAAAATCCAAATCTAGTGGCCAATGAAGACTATAATTATCGACATATACAATATGAACTTAGAGTTCTAAAATAAAGTTTTTGAAGCCTACTTACTAATGGTGGTGGAATTTAGTTACAATTCATGATTCTCTCTTTTGTGTGTTCTTCGGAATGATGTTTTATTTGCAATCTTTTTCAGTACTATATTCATTTAAAGCTTTGTATTTTTAATTTCAAACTGAAGTATTTTCTACTTGAATTTCCCAAAATAATGGGGAAATTACTTTTAGTGGGTTCCTGTTCATACCCCAGAATTGGGCAGCTATCAATCTGCTTCAGTAAGCTCATTTTATTTATGAGTTTAATGCTCCATCTGATAAAAAAAAATAGTTTTCATATAATGTGCCTGTTTGGTTTTTTATAGGCTGAAGAAGCACAACACTTGAGGCAATTGCGGAAGAGACAAAAAGCTGAAAGCATGCGTTTGTTGGACATGGAAAGAAGACAAAAGCAGCGGGTGGAAGAAATACGTGAGACTAAAAAGAAGGTTTGTAAAACTCTTTTTCTTATACTCGATCCATTCATTTGTTAGTTTCTGAAGGTATCTTCACTAGTTACTATACCTTGAAATTTTGTATGATGTGGGTTATTCATTTTTGAACTTTTTAGGATGAGGAAAACATGAACTTGAAGGAGGTAATTCGTACCGAGGTCAGGACACAACTTAAGAAATTGGAAACCATGTGCCATGATATGGCTTCTCTGTTGTATTACTTAGGAATCAAGTTGGCTAGTTGGCCTCATCCATCACCGCATGAGGTTGGTTATACTTCCATATAAAGTAGCTATTTTCGTGGTCGGGTTTTATTATGGGTCTTTAGTTCCTCTTATGAGCATGGCATTTCGATAAATATACATTATGTCTATTTTCCTTCGATTGCAACAACTAGACTAGTCGCTGTCTCGCTGGTCACTTTATGTCTGAAAATGTTAGGTCACTCTTTCATTCTTGGCTTACTGTTATGTGTTTTTCTTTATATTTGATTTATTTATTTATTTTTTTTTTTAATTCCTTTCTTTTGTTTCTTTGTTTGATGTTCAACAAGTTCATGTCTTCTGTGGGTTCTACCCAGAGGAATGAGTTCTTGTGGTGTCATATGTATGCCTGAACATTCTGTAATTGTTAGTTCATTGTGGTACTCATTTGTTTTGGTGTGACAATTTGTTGGTGTCATTCTTCTACCTTGTGTAGAATTTGCATTGGATTGGGCTTGAAGAACTGCTGTTCTTGATAGTGTTCAGTGGCTTTCACGCTCAAAAGGGATCGATGACTAATGTAGTCAGCACCAATATCTTCATCCTTGCTAAAAGCAAACAGCATTTGTCCATGGATTTTATGGGAAGTTCACAAAATATTTCATGCAACTGTGTTCAAACCAATTATAACAATTTTATATGTGGATACTCTGTTGTGAGTAATTGGCATGCAATATGCTTGCAAATTTGTGGGTGGATATTTTAGCCGATGTGCCGACTCACTCAATAAATTAAGTTGCAAATTTGTGGGTGGATATTTTAGCCGATGTGCCGACTCACTCAATAAATTAAGATTTGTCACCAATGAAAAGATTCCAGTACATGCAATTACACGACCTTAAGCAGTTTGTTTAACAACAATGTTTCCTTTTGTGGTTTTGTTGTCCTTACGTTTGTATTATGTTCTGTTGATATTTCTTTCCATGTTAAGTAGTCTATCATTTTTCTTTTAAAGTGATTAGTGAAAGTTGATTACATTTTCAGGTACAAGCAGCTTATAAACGTGCGTTGCTTACCTTTCACCCTGATCGAGCCTTGCAATCTGACATTCGTCAGCAGGTGGAAGCTGAGGAGAAATTTAAGCTTATCAACCGCCTGAAGGATAAATTTTCAGCTTCTGTACGCGGATAATGTTGGTATTCACACGGTTGTGGGTTAAGCTATTTGGCTAATGTGCTACCAATGCTTTGGGTACTTTATACAGAAAGTGTTTTGGATAGGTGGGCAGCTCTTCGGGACTTAATCAAATCCTGATAATAGAAATAATTATATTTGACCAAAATATCGGTAGTTTTGAAGCAAAATATGATCGTTCATTTCATTTTTTTATTTTAATGATAATTTTTGAATAACTTGATGTTCACAAAATATGTTTATTTTTGTTGGATCATGCTAATGTAGAATATCAGACCCGATCTGGGTGTAGCATGATTTGTGCACCATGTGGGCGTAGTGTGATAATCAAAAGAGGAGAATGAACATAATTTGGTGAGGGTGTGAACTTACAGCGCTGAAGGATCATTGAGAGTACTATTTTCACTTCGTTTGTAGCGGAATTTAGGCCGAAGAACATTCGGGGTCCAGAACCGTATGGGACGAATGCCACTGGGTTATTCTTTGTTGCCTTATCCACCCCTAATTTGTGCAAATCTCTCTCCCTTGAAAAGGTGAGCATCTTCTTCCCATATTTCAGTATTTCTGTGGTGTGCCAGAGTTGGAATATACAACTCCATGTTACCTGGAAATTTGTACTTCTCCAGTCGGACTTTGCTTTTCACTCTTCTTACGAGACTTACTGCCGGGGCTGTACTGTCTTAGGGCTTCATTGATGATCATTGTTACCTAAACACATAGTGAGAGAGAGAAGAGGCACATGATAGCGACATATCGGTATAGATGATGTTCATCTATATCGAGCCTGTTTGAGTTTCATTAAAAGGTTAAGAATGCATTTTGGAATAGTATTGAGACAAATTGTGAAGGAATAGTATTTGTTACTCTATGAACTACAAAGAGAATAACCTAACTATAGTTGCAAATAACTCTTAATTTGTCCCTTTTTAGTACATTTACCCTGCTGAACCAGAGGATTTTGATGCACACAAGTATTTTTGCAAGTGGAAAGTTTTCTACTGAACAAGGAAATAACTGGATCTTCGAGCAGCTTTTCATGAATAGGAGCAATTTCCGGGAGTGAATGTAGGAAGTGCAGACTGTGAATCGAGAGACGGCAGACTCGCCAGTCAGGCGCAGCGTGAGGCTGACTACAGCAGACCGGGAGGTTACAATTCCTGTTTTCCTCGTTCAATTTCCGGGAGTGAATGTAGGAAGTGCAGACTGTGAATCGAGTGTTGTCCCTGGACAAACAATATACCGATTCTCTAATCAAAGAACTATTATCCACGGAAATACATATGATATTTGAAATCAAAGTACTACTATTACACCCCAACTGGCTCTAGGATAATCTGCATCCCATGTTGAGGGCAGACTGAGAGAACCACAAGAGGGAAGTGAACATAATTTGGTGAGAGTGAATTTATAGTGCTGAAGGATCATTAAGAGTGCTATTTCACTTCATTTGCAGCGAAATTCAAGCAGACGCACGTCTGAGGTTCGGAACCAAATGGGAGGAACGCCATGGGGTTCTTTTTTGTTGCCTTAGCCACCCCTTCTGCAAATCTCTGTGGCTTGAAAAGGCGAGCATCTTCTCCCCAAATTTTAGGGTTCCTGTGGAATACCAATTGTGGAATATACAACTCCATATTTTCTGGGAATTCATACTTCCCCAGATTGACTTCGCCTTTCACTCTTCTTACAAGACTTGGCACTGGGCAGTCCAATCCTAGGGCTTCATTGATGATCATGGTTACCTAAACACATTACAAGAGAGAAAAGAAGCATCAGATTCAGATCCATCAAGGATCGAGTAAAGTTTTGATTTGACTACTAGTGATGCACCCAATATTTGTATCATGTTGGATTGGTCATGACATGTTTGATATGCCAAACTTGATATGATTAAACTAGATAGATATATGAAATGTTCATTTTCTGTCTAGTTCTAAACGCCATGTTTAGCAATGAGGATGGAATAGTATTGAACCACAAGCCAGTCCGACATTGTGTCCTAAACATGCACCTCGTGTATTGAGATTTGGTCACCTTGTTTGAAGTTATATTTATGAATGCATACACTGATACACACATCCTAATGGCTGCAAATTTCATTTCTGTGGGAAAATCCGGTTCTTTAAATAAGGGAAACCGTGTGTGTACATCTGTAATTAGCAAGGAGATTTTTCAATAATTTAGTCATTGTAATCCTTGATTCTGGGGAATTAGTTTTGGGTCAATATTCCCAAGATTAGTCAGTTTCCTAGTTTAGAGTTTCCTAATTCAGATCCTCTGAAGTGTATATAAATCAGTGTAATTTCATTTTATTTTATACAATTGAATTCAGCCCAATTTGTGTCATGGTATCAGAGCTTTAGGCTCAATTCTGGGAATTGTATTTCTGGTCTTGCGAATTTTGATATCGATAGATAGCTTATTATCAATCCCCAATCAAACACTATCACCCCTCAAGTTCGTAACCTTTTTTTTTTAACCAAAAGACAATGTCTGAAACAATCGAAACTAGCAACACTGTGGCTACCTTAGGAGGTCTCTTTGATTGAAGGCAGGAACTCGACTCCAATAGGGGAATTGCAGAACATCCAGGTAGCGTACAAGTTGAATGGTAAGAATTATCTGAACTGGTCTCAACTGGTTCGCACGTTCTTGAAGGGAAGAGGCCAACTGAGTCACTTACTCGGTACTGGGCCTAAAAAAGAGGATCCTAAATTTGATGCTTGGGATGAACAAGACTGTATGGTAATGTCTTGGTTATGGAACTCTATGCTGCCAGAAATCAGCGATACATGTATGTTTCTTAACATAACCAAAGAAATATGGGAAGCTGTGAAGCAGACTTATTCTAAAGTCCGAGATGCTGCACAAATCTATGAAATCAAGACCAAGATTTCATCTACTACGCAAGGAAGTCGGTCAATCACAGAGTATTCCAATCCGTTGCAGAGCTTATGGCAAGAGATGGATCATTACCAGTGCATTCAAATGAAGTGCAGCGAAGATGCAGCGCTCCTTAAGAGGTTTGTTGAAAAAGACTGAATTTATGATTTTCTTACGGGACTGAATATTGAATTTGATGCAGTAAGAGTCAAAATACTTGGAAAAGAAGATTGCCATAGCTAAATGAAACAATTGCGATTGTTCGTGCTGAGGAAGGAAGGAGAGGAGTTATGATTGAAAATAATCCAGTAAACAGTTCAGCCTTGGTCACAAAAGCTATAAATGAGAGGAAATTTGGTTCGAAGCAACCAACTAATGAAGACAACAAGCAGACAGATTTTACAAGGCCAGCCAATAAAGATTCCATATGGTGCACGTACTGCAAAAAGTCCCGTCACACTAGGGAAAAATGCTGGAAACTCCATGGAAAGCCACAGACAATAAACAAAAATCTGACAGTGAAAGGTGGATAGCCAAAAGGACAAGGGAAGGCATATACATCAAGCATGCATCTCATACCTCTTCCATTAAGAGTTAATCACCTATTGAGTTCAATAGAGAAGAAATTGAGAAACTGAAGAATCTGTTGGGATCACTGGAGAAACCATCTTCAACAGGTACTTGCACCTTGGCGTTCTTAGGTATATTTTCCTCTCCTCATGCTTCTAAAGTCTCGGATATATCCACCACAAGCTCCTGGGTCATTGACTCAGGAGCTACAGATCACGTCCCATTCTTTACAAAAATTTATCTCATATACGCCTTGTCCTAGCAATAGGAAGATAACAATAGTAGATGGTTCTATGACAACAGTGTCTGGTCAGGGAGATGTTTTATAAACGAAACCCTCACACTAAGAAATGTCGCCCATGTACCAAAACTGTTTACCAACCTTTTGTCAATCCAAAAGCTCACTAAAGATTCTAATTGCAGTATGGTGTTTTATCCTTCTTGATGTGTATTTCAGGAACAGGGCAAGAGTATGGAGAAGGTAATTCTCAAGAATCACCTATTGAGTTCAATAGAGAAGAAATTGAGAAACTGAAGAATCTGTTGGGATCACTGGAGAAACCATCTTCAACAGGTACTTGCACTTTGGCGTTCTTAGGTATATTTTCCTCTCCTCATGCTTCTAAAGTCTCGGATATATCCACCACAAGCTCCTGGGTCATTGACTCAGGAGCTACAGATCACATGTCCCATTCTTTACAAAAATTTATCTCATATACGCCTTGTCCTTTTTTTTTTTTTTTAAAACAAAGCCTAAGGAGGCGGTAC
>CAIGRM010013695.1:0-11602 GCA_903798335.1 Fraxinus albicans
AGAACAAAACATATCAAGGTCAAGTTTCATGCAATCAGACAGCCTGAGAAAGAAAGGGAAGTTCACTTGCAATATTGTTCTTCACAGGTCCAGCTAGCAGATTTGTTTACTAAGCCACTTGCCAAGAATCGTTTTGAAGAGTTGATTCATCAAATTGGAGTCCCAGATAAAAGCTTCAAGGAGGAGATTGAAGGATAATGAAGCTTTTATGAATTCTTAATCTCATTTTGACCATCATTCCAATTACGCTAACAACAATTATCAATCGAATGCTAATGGAAACCAAGTAAAAGATCCAACAAAAAAGGGTAAGTCTCTTCAAATAGTCGTGACTCTTCAAATACAAAAGGGTACATATTAAAAAGTTATGTTGTTTCGAATTGGGTGTGACTATTCAAAAATATAAGTAATTAAAAGTCATGACATTTTGATAGGATGCAATCCATATCAAATATGAAAGGTATGATCTAATGGTTCAACTTAATTTATCTCAAAAGACATAACCATTTGTGGGAGGTAGTGTTTATTCGAACTAGAATTTGAAACAACTGAAAATATTTGAAATGATAAAGTTCACGGTAGTTATTACGTTATTAAACTTAAGAATCACATGATGTTGAAAATTGGATATCTAATGGAAAAATTCAAAATCTATTAGTAAATATGTTTTATTATTGAGAGTGTAGTTGTTTTGTGAAAATTCTCTGAGAATTAAAAGAAATTAGAGCTTTCAATAAAATTAGAAGGAAGTATGATGGCTTCAAAGTTTTTCAAAGGTTTTTGTGATTGGTGACAATTTGTGCTTGTTATATCATTCGATCGATATAGCTAGCAACAAAATGAAATGGTATAGAATATAGTGTAAATATATACATAATATGTGTTATCAATTGATAGTTGCTGTCAAATGGAACAATTCTAATTGATTTATGGAAGGACAACCTAGGAGATCCATTTACAAATAGTTATCTAGAGAGAATAGACTTTGCATCCAGCGAACTAGGAGCCTAAAACCTATAAGACTGGAGATCACACAGACTAGATTTAATAAGAAAAATTATTATGAATAACTCGATAAAAAGTATTTCGAAATTTTAACTCCTTCTCATTTCTATGTTACAAATAAGACTGCCTACCAAAGATTGGTTAACATAAGTTATGCTTTTAATGATGATTGTATCTTGTAAATAGTAAAAGTAGAGTATTGTAGGGTACTTTCAATAGAACATCACATATGTGAGTGCGAACTTAGCTAGGTCAATGAGAATTTTACTTAAGACGAATTCTCTAGCACACTTATAGAACCAAGAAAGTTCAGGATCGAAATAGTAAATACAATAGAGAATCAAGTTTGATACGAGAGATAATGTGTTTGATCTATTGTCTATACTTGCAACAATGACTTACATGTCATTAGTTAGTGAATCCATTGGATTCTTACTAAAGAAGGTTCAAAGCGAAAACCTTGGATCCTAATATATTATTTCAATAGTACTCTTCTTCATATTTCTTGTTTTGAGTCGACTTCTTTAATTAATGTGGAAAATTGTTGAAACTTACAGGATTAATTTTATAGGTGTAAGTTAGAAAAGTCTTCAATTGGTACGATTACTAGTCGAGACTCTTCAAATGTAAGTGGTGCATATTAAAGCGTCATCTTGTTTCAGATTGAATGAGACTACTCTAAAAGGTACATAATAAAAAGTCATAACCTTTTGATAGGGTACAATCTAGACCATTAAATATGAAAATATGTAATCTAACGGTTCACATTAATTTATGTCAAAAGATGCAACTATTTGAAAAAAGACACTTGGAAATCTATTAATAGAACCCTCCTAATTTCATTTTCTTCACTCCAAATCAATACTATATAAATTCTTTCCTTCTCCAAGTTATGTCAAAATAGTTTTTAAATTATTTTTGAGTTTCATGTTTGATATTTAGTATTGAATATTATTTTGTTCTAGAAAAGTACAATTGAGTGTGTGTTCGACTAGCAAAATTAACATTGTGCTCTATTAATTTCGATAGAAGCATTGTATCTTGGCATACAGACATCCATTTAATCATGTTAGTAACTGCAAAATCAATCTTAAGGAGAATTGTATTCGAGTACGTTGCTTCATTTTTTCTCTTTTTTTCCATGCGTTAGTAAGTGACAATTTGATCATATTTTTAGGCACATATCTTGATTTCGATAAGTCAATATTCTTTATGGTATTTCGCACGCAGTAATGTTTGTTGTTGGATATAAATTATACACCATTTCTAATGTGCATGTTTAATATTTGTCTAAAAGTAACAAAACAGTTAGGTATGATGCTATGCTTAATTCTTTACGCATACGTCGATTTGACAATGGAAAAGTAAACTATGATTTATGTATTGTGATTTTGAAACTCTGCTTAGATTTAATGTCATGATTTCAATCATGAGAAAAAATGTCGGGTTAGATAGCTAAATATTCTTGTATGATTGTGTGCTTGTTGTAAAGTTGGATTATAGTTTTATTTGAGAACAAATAAAGATTCAAGGTTGGGTAAAAAAACGTTGAGTTTTATTGGTTTATGTGTTTGTTCGAGGGAAAAATATTCTGAAAGTTCGAAAAAATAATAATTTATTTTTAACTTAATTATTACTTTTGTGTGCTCGTGTGGGTTAAATAATTTCATCTACTATGATGCATATATTTGGAATCATGTATTAGATTATAAATTGTGAAAAATTTACATGTTTCTTATTCATGTGAAACTTGTTATTTTTGCACAAAAAAAATATATTTGGCATCATGAAGAAATATTTTAATCCAAAAATTGAATAGGTTGGAAAAAAAATTATTTAGTGGACCTTAGATGGTAAATTCAAATAACCACTAAATTATACATCTTTAAACCAATTTTAGGATAGTTTGTGGGTGGCTGAACTCTTGTAGGAAGATATTAAGATGAATGGGATTCCACATGTGCTAAATTTTTTGTGGATTGTCTAATGCCAATAAAAATGAAAATTAGGTGAAAATATTTTGTACAATAGATGTTAGGAATAACATTTATTACATGTGCAATCATATAGATAATTTAAACCTTAATGCATTCTAATCATTTGAATCCAGTCACGAATGGATTTGGATCGTGGTTAGAATATATTTAATTTGTTTTGAAAAACTTTATGACTGTCAATAATGCACGAACGAAACTAGAACAGAAATGATTAGAATATCATAACTAGACATTTACAATTGAATAACTTCATCGACTGTCAATAAGATATTGAACCATGTCTATAGAAATGATTAGAAAATTATATATCATAACTTTATCGACTGTCAATAAGATATTGACCACAAAACTACATTTTAGTAGCATCTTTCATCCTCAGAGTCAGACCAATGGACAAACAAAATTCACAATTCAAACCCTTGAAGATGATGTTAAAGGCAACATATTAGAGTTCAGTCGAAACTAGATATGTACGTACCATTGATTGAATTTGCATATAATAATAGTTTCTAAGCATCAATTGGAATGCCTCACAAAAATCATTGACAGTAAAACATACAATCACTATTATATTGGGACAAAATAGGAGAACGACTGTTGATAGGACCGGAAATGTTGCAAAAAATAATTACAGTGGTTGATAAAATGAAAAAGAATACAAGTGCCGCACAAGATTGTCAAAGAAGTTTTGGAATAAAATGCATTGACCATTAGAGTTAAATATAGGAGGTAAAGTTTTTATCTAACTATACCCGATCAAAGGAAGTTTATATTAGGCAAGAAAGGAAAGTGACATTAAGATAGATTAGACATTTGAACTAAAGGAACGAATTGGGCCATTAGCAAATAAATTGGAACTACCGGCTTCATTAAGCAAAGTGCATAACATATTTCACATGTCTACACACTCTTTCAATAAATTATTATTAGACATAAATCCAAAAATTTTCATTGCATTTTACCCACACATTCTTCAAAAAATACTATTCCAAAATCATTTTTTTTTCTTCGAATAATGAAGCTCAAACAAGGGCCTAATGCAACCCCTGCTCAGGTTCAAATCGGCCTAACCTTTGAGGAACAACGCATTAATATACTTATGCGAGAAATGAAACGGCTTCCAAAGAAAGTTCCCATGTTGCAAGTACTATGGGAATGTGAAGCTATTGAAGAAGAAACTAGAGAAGGAGAAGATGAACCTTTTCAACCCAATCAAGAAGCCGTTTTGGAGGCATTCACATGATTTATATGTTCATAGTTGAACAACATTTTAGGACGGTCGTATAATCGCTCCATTTTCTATGATTAAAATTGGGTTATGAAGGTCTCTATGAGATATTCGAAATTGAATGAGAGATCTCAAAAAATGATTGCAATTATAACCCCGAAACCCAGTCAAAAAGAGGGACCAAGATAAAAGAAAAATTTCGTTTTGAAATATAAAAATCTTCAAGTGGTGCTCGTGAAATATACCTCTCTTGTTCGTATTGGGCCATAGGCTATTTTAACTCATTGGGAAGGTGACGAGATAGAAGACAAAACAATTTATTAGCGAAAAGAAAGAGGAGACCGGTGGTTTTGTGTGTCTAGGTATGTATAACCACAAAAAATGAACGAACATCAATATAATACTTTTCCTTATAAATTTTAAGTTTTGTGTGTACTTGAATAATGACTTAAACGTGTTGATAATCAACATGAACATAATACTTTTCCTTATAAATTATAGGAGTTTCACTCTTTATATTAAGCCAAGTGAGCAGTTGATGATAGACAGACAGATATGGAGCTCCAACACTGTCATTTTCTTCTTCATCTCTTCGTCCTAATCAATTTCCTTCGCTTGACTACACTTTCAGTTTCGGCAAAAAATGCGCCCAGTAGTCACATATCATTTCCATTCAATCGAAGTAGTTTTCCCTATGATTTTGTGTTTGGTGCAGCCTCTTCCGCCTATCAGGTGACCACATACTCATCTGCTGCTTCAAAATGTTAGGAGTGTGTGTGTAAAATATATTAGCGTAGATGATATTGTTGTTCAAACTGTTCATGTTGTTGCAGTATGAAGGAGCTACGAAAGAGGATGGCAAAGGTCCGAGTATATGGGATACATTTGCACACAAATATCCAGGTCTTGGGCCTCCTTTCTCTGCCTATGTGCTTACATTGGTGGGATTAGAGAGGAGTGAATGGGGACACTTCATTTAAGTTTCTTCCGTGGGCAAATCAGAATTTTTTCGATCTAACTTCTTAAACTCCGTAAATTTTCATGAAAAGAACTACCTACTCACTTCATTGAAATGTCTAAACTTTTTTGCACACATACTTCAATTTAACGTTCTTTTACAATTCTAAGTTGAATATGGTTTTTGCCGTCTCGTTAGCTAAACTTACTAATATTTATTAGATAAAATTTAAGGAAAATTACAGCAGCAGTTCCTAATCTTTTCAATTTTTGTAGACTTTACCCAAATCTTCAATGTGTGCCAGCGAAGGTTCCAAACCTTTCATAAATATATATCTAGAGTCTATCTTGATGGAAACCGTTCATGAAACCATCAGTTGACCAAGAAAAATGATTTTTGACCAAATTGAGAGAGGTAAAATAGTAAGTTTAAATTAAATACATGAAATAAATAAACAAAAACCAAAAAAATAAGAAAAGAAACAAAAAAGTGATGTCTTCTTCACAAACCCACAGAGGATAGAGATATAGAGAAAGAGCAACTTGGTTGATGACTCATGCTTTAGATTGTGTGGTATTTAAGGATCCGAGCAGTTACTGCTCACACAAGTGACAATTTGAATCTATACATACACACACAGTGGAGCTGGAGAAAACTAAAAACCAGATCAAATCAAACTCAGATGCGAACTACTCATTTTTCAGCTCTTGCGCATGAATTGAAACCCCAATAGAAAACACGGGTGTGTTTGAATCTGATTTTGAGGAGAATGGAAATTTTAGAATAGTGATTTATGTGAGACTGTGTGGTGGAAAAGTGATGAAAAGTTTTTGATTTGTGTGTAATATTATTTTATTTGGAGAATGTGTGGTTGAAATGAAGAATGAGAAATTGGTGTCAAACGGGGGCAAAGTGTGTGAGAAATAGTAGCTAATTTCAATTTAAAAAAAAAAAAAACGAAATTTAGAATCAAGGATGGGTGAGATTGTGACATGCGGAGATGTGGGTTCAAAAGGCGCGGCGGTGGGACGACGACAATTACTGTACCTCCTCGGGGCTCCATGGATACTTTTTTTACAACTGGATCGATGCCTGGATTCAGCCCTGATCCGTTGACCCTGGTTTAAGCAAGGTCTTTTTTCTTTCTCCCAACTTTTGGCCGAAGCTATGGTTCCACCTGGGCTGAGTCCTTCTGAATCGCTTAATTTGTTACGCAAGCTCTGGTTTTAGGAGAAGATGAAGATGGGTGGGTGGGGGGTGTTGGTGTTGATATTTTTTAGTTTATTATTTTAATTTTAAATGTTTATAAATATACAAACTCATCGTTTTACCCTTCTCAATTTGGTCAAAAAACATTTTTCTTGATCAATTGACGGTTTCCATCCAGATGGACTCTAGGTACATATTTATGAAAGTTTTGAGACCTCTGTTGGCACACATTCAAGGTTAGGATAAAGTCTGCGAACATCGAAAATGTTAGGGACAGAGACTCTGTCGCTCGAGCGCTAGGCGAGCGAAAGAGTTGGATAAATTTTTAGCCAGTTTCCTCTCTTTTTTCTAACTTTATACCGTAATTTCTCATTCACCATGAATTAGTTTTGAGATTCCAATTATACCACACAATCTACTCAACGAGTAGAACAAGTTAGTCTATTCATTTTCATAATTTGACTATCGGATCAAGTCCAATTATTTGGTTGAAGTTGAAACAAAAGTCACTTTTCATGATTTTATACGTAACCAATTTCAACAGTAAATACATGCATTAGATGGACGAGAAGAATCTCTACTTCGAAGGAAAAAAAAAAAAAAACAAATTGATCTTCATGATATGTAATCTTATAATAGACTAGAACTAATAGCAATGACATATAATTGTCGTGCAGGTAAAATTTTAGATCAAAGCAATGGGGATTTAGCAAACGACTTTTATCACCGTTATAAGGTACACCACAACGACGACGACGACCACCACCATCCACCCCCATGCACTCATTGAATAAGATTAATTATGCTAACATGCAGGACGATGTAAAGCTGATGGAATTTATAGGACTCAATGGCTTCAGATTTTCTATCTCATGGTCAAGAATTTTACCTCGTAAGATAATCTTCATATTTACTAATCAAAAGAACTATTTTTTATTTTTATTTTTATTTTTTTCACTTCAATTGCGTAGAAGAAATATATATGCTAAGAACATATTCGGCCCTATTTGAGCTCCATTTTTTAAGAATAGATTTTGTTAAAAACTGATTTTTTAAAAAATACGTCGTTAATAAATCTGAAAAATTTTTGACGTTACGTGCAAAATTATTTTATTGGAATAATGTTTGCAGGAAAATGAGTTTTAAATAATGGTTCTCAAATGGGATGTATGTAAGCTAAACTAGAAAAAATAGAACCTCTATATAATTATAAAAAGATTTAACCATGTGTGGTAGAGATTATAATCATATTTTTAGTAAATTTTGATAAAAAGTTGATAAAATGTGTGTGGTTGAAAAATTGTGGGTCCCATGAAATATATGATTAAAATTAATTGTCGACTTTGACTTAAAATTTTAATTAGATTTTAATCCAAACCAATCAGTTTATTAGTCCCAACTTGGACCAGCTATAAATAAGAACAAACTATACATTTTAATAAGATATAATTTTTTTTCGCGTCCATCCTTAAAGAATTTGATTCCCCATGATAATAATTATTGGTAGAGAGAGAGAGAGAGAGAGACTTGTACTAAAGATAACTACGACAAAACAAAATTTTTTGTAAATACACTTTTATTTAGTTATAACCTCATCATGGTAATAAAATTAGTAC
This sequence comes from Fraxinus albicans, assembly GCA_903798335.1. Classification (NCBI taxonomy): domain Eukaryota; kingdom Viridiplantae; phylum Streptophyta; class Magnoliopsida; order Lamiales; family Oleaceae; genus Fraxinus; species Fraxinus albicans. The sequence continues at coordinate 8,014 of CAIGRM010013695.1, forward strand.
GATAAAAAACTGAACATTGCTCAGAAAATGATTACACGTCAAGCATATTAACGTGCATGATATTTTATAGTATCTATTCTTAGGGAGTATCTTCCATTTTTCAGTGTTGCAGAAGATGGCACACTAATAAACATACTAGATGTTTGCACGTAATAATTTTAAGTTAGCACTTAAATATGACTTGTTTAAAGTGTTGATGTTGTATGAATTAATGACAAACATCACAATAACATTAAGAGGCTATCTTTAGATTAATAACATTAATTGTGCGTAGGAGTGGAAAGCGAACATGCATAAGTTAGGTAGAGCTAGCGGTGACAACGGGTCAAGCCTGCTCGACTTGACCCTTAAATACTTGAGCTCGGCTCAATTCTATGGATGAACCAATCTTGGCTCATGTGGACCCAAGCCTAGCTTGGGCTCGACTCGTGTTCTTAAGCAAGGTTTAGTTTAGTCCTTTGGCTCATATGGACATGGCCGGCCCATGAGTCAACTCGTTTTATTAGTTTTTTTAAAAAAATTAATAAAATAAGTAAAAAAATGAATCAATCCAAAAGTTCAAGACGAACTGGCTCACGAAAAAAATTTCAAACTCGATTTGGCCCGTGGCTCAATGACTACTTCAATTAGATGGGAGAAATTTTAGTTCTCTTGATTTTAATTTTTAATGGCCATTTAGTTTTAGAATCTCTTACGAGTCATATGCTGCATTATATTAAATATAACAAATTAAACCAATGACACAAATAAAACCATTTTGGTGCACTTCGTCTTGTGACGTCAAAGATTGGACAAAATGATTTCATTAACCTGAAAATCAATTATGAACCTAGGAAAAACCTTTCAGTTTCAAGTTCTGAACCTTAGACTTTTAGGCAGGTACGAATCTATTAGAAAATGAAATAGTTTGCTCAAACATATCATATTATCAATTTTCTTAGATCCGCTAGAAAAAAGTTTAAAATTGGGCATTTGATTTTCAAGATCACTCGTACCTTAACATCTAAAGACTATTTTTTAACCCTTAATTTATTCAAACATCTAATTGACTCCTCAAGTTTGGCTACAAGGCTATCCTTTTCTAATTCAAGTTATTCTCCTCAAATAACTGTTCATAAGCCTCTCGAATTTTCATATGACACTCAAATCCCGAATCAAAAACTGATTGACTCATCTAGACAAAGTTTTGGGTCACAGATCGTTATTGGGCTCTAATACAACTTGAGAATTGCTAGTTCAACCCTAAAATCACCTAATAGGTGAATAACGCGGAATTAAATTTATCAATTAAAAGCAACAAGTCACTTTTTAATTGTTCTAGATGTTTATTCAATTAAGTCAATATGTTAAATTGCCACAATAAATAATTAAAGCAGTAAATAACACAAGATTTGATGATGAAGAAAACACAATAAATAACACAAGGCTTGATAACGGTCAAAACCTTCAATTGGGTGAAAACTCCGGGACTAAACTAGTAATTTTCACTATAGACAATAAGAATTTGCAGTAGGATCCAGCCTAGAAAACCCACTAGACTCGATGATCTAATTCCTGTAATTTCCAAGACCTGTTGGAGGGCACGTTAAATAGATGAATATTAGAAATTAATAAATTAACTATACTCTCTGAAATGTAAGATAGTCAAGAAAGGAAAGCAAACACATCTTTATGAGGAAAAACTAGCTTTTGGATTTTTTTTTCCTTTTTAATTATTATACTGCAAACTTTAAATGAAAATATATATTTTTTTTATTTACTAACATATGAATCATGTACTGGGGTGGGCTATTTGTATGCACTAATAAATAACAAATTTGTAGAATTTTTTCAAAAATCAAGTGTTTACATTTAGGACATGTGATAAAATATTATGATCTACAATTTAATAAATCAGGTCACGATCATAATAAATTACAATTTATTATCAAAATCACATACTAGTCATAATCACATAATGTCACAATCACAAAGATGCAATTTGTGGATCACATTTTCATATTTAATCACAAATCACACATTTTATTATACCATAAATTATTTATTGGTCATAAATTGCCCAATTAATCGATCACAATCACTCTTCAACTTACTCCACCTTACCCCATCCCACTCCACAACTGTCGACACCAGCCAAATCCACAACCCACCACCACCACTTCCTCCTCTACCTCCAACCCACTACCACCACACCACCAGCAACTCCAGAATCAAACCACCGTCTCCATCACCATTACCACCTTCAACTTCAACATACCTCAAATTGTCTACTAACTCTATTGTCAAAAAAATCGTCGCCACCACGACCTTGACTTTCAAGACACCTCAAAACTACAACATCTCCACAGTCAAACCACTAGGACTACCACTACCTTCACTTTTAACAAACTTCTAATCCACCACCATACTAATAAATCACCTATGTCGAATTATAGAGAACACAAATGCAGCACAACCAAAAGTAAATTTTGGTCCAATTGATGAAGACCCATAGTTGGAGTATTTAAGGAATAGGGTAGTGGCATTATGGATATAGGTCTGTAGTGGTGGGTCCTACGATGGGGATTGGATTCGAGGTTTTTGGTTCGCAACTTCGAAAAGCTTTTTGTCAGATTTTTGGCCCCACATGGTGTTGTGGGGCCGATTGAAGCTTGTGTTTGGGAGGTGATTCCACCGTGAGTGGGTGGTGGTTGGTTGTGGCAATCGACGTCGTTAGTAGGGTAAAATGGGGATTAGGGTAAAGGTTACAGTTAGAGGTGAATATTGGGTGTGGAATGAGGTGGGATGGGGGGTTGGTACCTAACTTTTGAAATAAAACACATTTGAACTATTAATTAAATTGGAAACCTAAAATTTACGTTGTGTGTAACTTTTCATATATTGATTAACATTAAAAAATGAAAGTAGTGTTACAGAAAAATCAACAAAATAAATACCACCCGCCTTCGGCTCGGCCCACACCCTTCCTTCACTTTGGTTGTCTCAAGTTTTCTTATCCACAAAGGATGATGGTGTTGGGGATGATTGCAATATCACAAAGGAAGGAAGAAAGCAAAGGAAACAGTGGATAAATCTCTCTTGAATTATCCCCAAGATTGCCTCTCTCTCAAAGCTCTATTGCTTCTTCATTAACACACGCACACCACGGCTGGAATGGAGATAATGGATATATAGCCAACATGTTAGGTCACCAATTTGGGCTAAACATATCACTAAATGGCTATCACTTCAAGACCTTGTAACTAAAATAAATGGGCTAATAGTATCATCCACTTAAATGGGCTACCATATCACCACCTAAACCAACAAAATCCAACTCATTAACTGGGGCCCTCAAAAAGTGTTGTGGTTTCCACTGGTCAAGCCAAGTCTATAGTACCGACAAATTATACGACATCTGATGCCGGAGATCCGAGCCAGACGAAGCCGAGCTGTCTGATAGTTCGTCAGTGGCACTGAGATACCGCGAGTTGCAGAATCAGGGCAAGAATGGCAAGTAATCATCGATCTTTCATAATTGGGGCCGCTTTTGGACACGTTTCGGTATTTTGGCCATAACTTTGGCTACGGTTGACAGAATCACGCCCGT
>CAIGRM010013723.1:3246-14641 GCA_903798335.1 Fraxinus albicans
AAAAAAAAATTAGTTTTTAAATAGTGATTGATGGAAGAATGTATGGTTAAAAAGTAAGGAGAATTTTTAGGTTTATGTGTAATATTATTTTATTGAGAGAATGTGTGTTTGAAATGAAGAAAGAGAAAAAAATTGAAAATGAAAATAAAAAATAAATGGGGGCTCAGTTTTCTCAAAGTACTTAATTGACTTCTTAATTTCTTTCTTTACTTAGGTAAAGCTATAAACAAGATTCCAATTAAAACTTACCTAAAATTCAAACAATGAAAAACGTTTGAGTATGACATCATATTATAGAAGATAGCATAACTCGTTGTTGTTGGTTCACTGGACAGAATGTTTTTGACACCCATTTTAGTAAAAAAAAAATTAGTTTTTGAATAGTGATTGATGGAAAAATGTATGGTTAAAAAGTAAGGAGAATTTTTAGGTTTATGTGTAATATTATTTTATTGAGAGAATGTGTGTTTGAAATGAAGAAAGAGAAAAAAAATGAAAATGAAAATAAAAAATAAATGGGTGCTAAATGGGGGCTCAGTTTTCTCAAAGTACTTAATTGACTTCTTAATTTCTTTCTTTACTTAGGTAAAGCTATAAACAAGATTCCAATTAAAACTTACCTAAAATTCAAACAATGAAAGACGTTAAGTATGACATCATATTATAGAAGATTTATTTGATATGGTAATAAATAAACTCAAAGAAAAGTTTAATATTAAATCAACATTTCCTTAACTTTAAGTATTTAACCTATCAAATAATATCTAGAATGGTAAGTAAAAATTCTGTACAAGCTGCAATATGGAAATTGTGTCCTATTTTGGGAGATAAACCCTAAAATTCGGAGTCGAAAGCTTCTTTTTAAAACTTGTACCATCCAATCAGTTAAGACTGACTATTTACTTGTACAACATCCCATTTTTCACATCCTTGACATTTAAAATCAATCTATATCAAGTAAGTCAATAAAAAATAATATGTAAAAATATTTTTCCAACAAATTTGAGGCAAAATTGTTGACGCCCGTACATTTTTCCTTTCTTAGGGCCTGTTAGGAACAGATTTTCATTTCTTATAGTAAATCAATTCTGATTTTCAACCACACATTCTTCAAACATTTTCAACCACATATTCTTCAATAAAATAATATTTTCCATCACATCAATAATTTTTTCTTCTTTTTCAACCACACATTTCCCATCATATCACTATTCAAAAATCAATTCTTTCCCCAAAAATCTCTACCAAACACACTCTTATTTCTCGTCCGTTGATGTTTGCTTTGAAAGTATATAGTAACAATGTCAAGATGAGTCGCGAGGTGAATCGAGTTTTATTTTGCCGTACAAGTCACTCACTAATTAGCACGGGCTGACTCGCAATGGCTTGTCTGAGAGTCAAGAAACCAAAAAATAAAAAATAATAATAATTTTACTAGACAACAAAAAATGTGTGAGACGCTTGTCAAGATTTTTAAACGAGCCAACTCAAGTCGTACTCATCCTATTTGCGACACGAGACGAGCCCGATGATAGGTCGAAATGAGCCGAACAATGGACCAATCGAGCATTTCAACCCATTTAACACTGCATATATATATATATATATACAAACACTGTTAAGCATAAACTCATGAGGCAAATTCCATATACTCGTATCTAATTTTGTCTCTTCAAAATAATTGTCCGATTACTATATTGTGCAAGAAGAAACGTGCAAACATACTAGAGGTAAATAAGCATGAACATAATTACAAATTTTAATTACCAAAGATTAATTATTTTTAAAAATATAAGCTTTCATTTTTCTCGAACTATTTTAGTACGTAAGAATTTCTTCCAATGATATTACCCACCTTGTCACGCTTATTAGATATCATACGGTTTAATTAAACATTATCACTTTTTATTAATATCACGTTTTCTCAACATATTTAACTAATAATTTTATAAAGATATTTAAGAAATTATATATTTCATAAAAATATAATTATTATCTAAATCATTCATAGACGCCCAAAAATTAAAAAAATAAACACTCAAATGCATTATATCATTTTAATTATGCAGGTACAACGTTGTTTTAGACATTTTAAGATTATAAATTATCTTAAAATATTTCTTTAATAAAAAGTGTCAACGTATTTAAATTATCCATCACTATCAAAACAACCAACTACATATTTATTTTCAAAAACAAGAAAATAAATAATTTTTTTCTCGAACGAAAATATTAATTATGATCGCACATGAAAAATAATTTTTCACAGAATATAAGAAAAAGGAAGAAAAGAAAGAAAGAAAGAAATACTCTCAGCTGTAATTATACACAAATTATTATGAAATTACACGAGTTTACTCCAAACTGCTATCTCCTCTCTCAGTTTCAGTTGGAGAAAGGTAAGCTGCAAAAATTGACATCAGATTTAAGCATATATAGAATAAAAATAAATAAACAGACAAGACTAGCATTTGTATGCATTTGATCTAAAGATATAAAACAGTTAGAAAGGCCAAAAAATATATATAAAAAATACTACATTATTTAAACCATGCACGTATCTCCAACTTCGGCTAAAAAATTATATTTTTAGTCGAAGTGCGGCATGAATTTTTCAGATATAGGATGATAATAGAGAGATTTGAACTCGAGAACTCTCTCTACCATATTAAATAGTAAATCTATTATAGAATAAAGAAATTTATATTTACGTATATGCACTATAAGATCCAACAAAGAATCGACAACCAGACACGAGCCAGGATTGGTAGCGTGTTTTATCAACAATGAATAAACGGAGAGTCATCCATGCATGTGTATTAAATATTTTGTATCGAACATACCCCAACTTGAGGGAAGTATCGGAGCTGCTCTTGTCCAGATGACAAAGGACTGATTGATCAGATGAATTGCCTCGTTCGACTATACCATTTCCTCTGCCTTCTGATTTCTGCATCAAGAATTCATTAAACAGACGACTGAATAAAAAGAACAGCATGTATGAACACCAAAGTACTAAAGAAATGAGGAAACTCTACATATGCTACTTGCTGCTTCAACCATGCATTTTCCTCCCTTAATTCGGATTCCTGCACGATATATTGTATCACATTTTAATGAATCCATTCGTATGACCCCAGATTTATTGAAGCATGGTTAGCTAAGCTTAAGCAAAAGTAAAATTAATACTTTCTTGGAAAGCAAACACGAACTGGAGCAAGTTTGTCTAAGATTAAGAAGTTAAATTACAAGTAAATATATTAAAGATGAACAAGTTTTGATAAAGTTGGAAATAAGTAACTTTCTTTACTTAATACTCCATTCGTCTCGTAAAAATAGACTTGGTTTCCTTTTTCTTCCGTCCCAAATTTTAAGCCACTTGTTAAAAGTATTGATATTTTTTAGTTTTTCTAATATGTCCATATTTAATGTAACTTGTTATCAGCAAATATAAACTAATCATATTAGGAAAAATGTAGGAAAATTTTATATTTTCAGCTATATTAATTATATTTTCTTAATCTGTGTGACAATAGAAACAAACACATCTTTATGGGACGGAGGTAGTAATAAGAATCAAATTAAGTTATCAAAACATGTTTGCAGGCATTTTTTACCCATTTTCTAAGCTTAGCCAAACTACTCTTAAAACAAATGCAATAAGTTTTCGAACTAAAAAACTCCAAAAAGGTTAAAAACTATATGTGAAAAGTAAAGTTCACATTCATCTTTAGCCAAGCATGCTCTATGCTTGTTGTCGATGATATACTGCATCAAGTACTCGTCAAAATAGAGTGCGTTCGAAGACTTGCCTTTTTCTTGAGTGTGCTGATATCTTCGAGAAATCTTTCACTCTGTAATCCATTGAATGATTTAGACATGCTAATATCGGACTTATATGCAAAAGAAAATCGTAAAATTTCAACAGAAAATAATTACCTTAGTTTTAACTACACGGCTCAGTCCTCCCTCGATCCTTTTCTCAAGTTTCAACAAATCATCCAAGCAAAGTCCTTGGATATCTTCACCCTTAAGTTGCCTATCATAAGCATTGTTGCATCTCAGTAGTCCAAATGTAAAAGCGTACAATAATAGCATATCTTTGACAGCAAGATGCGCCCTTATGCGTACCTTAACTCGAGGGTCTTGTCGACAAGTTCCTTACTGAGCATAGCATGGTTACCATTTCCCCACTAGAATGTATAAAGAAAGATGTAACGTTAGAAGTCACGATCAGCTATCAACACTGAATTGTAGAAAAACAAGCACTTTCGAATAAGGTTAGAAGTGTTCATTTTTACTTTTATGTTGTTATTTTTTTTATGTTTGAAAACATGTTCAGAACATTTTGATAGTAAGGGTTACTCTCAACATAACAACTGATTTGCCAAGCTTAAGTAAATTAAAAGTATTTATAAGTAAGTTTTTCTTTACAAACATATTTAGATAACTAAATTTTTTTTTAACTAAGTATATTTATTACTTATTTTCAAACTTTCGCCAGCTTAAAAATTATTTGTATCTTAAAATTTACTTATAAGTAAATTTTTTAAGCTTAGTCGTACCTTCACTATAATGGCTTTATTCATATACACCCCCAATGCAAGCAATGTAATAAACATAACTTATCCGACAACCCCATTGTTCTCAGACAAACTTGCAATGATCTAATGTTTTCTAAAAACCTAAGTGAAAATTATGGTAATTCTGTCATAGGTTTTCCCTTTAAGAAGTTCATGGGTAAAGAAAACTCCGAGTGAAAATAAATGAGTTACTAGTCGCAGAATATTATTGTCGTTGGACACGACCTTAAACGCCACAGAAGACAGTTTTCTTACTGACCATCCAGGAAAATTGACTTAAAAGTTAAACAAGAAAAATATGGAACTTAATGCAGAATAAAGTGTGTAACTAAATGTGCAATATTTACCTCGGAAGGTTGGCATGAATTGCCACGGCTCTCCGATTGCTGATTATACCTTTCAATTAGTTTCCTTATGCTTAACAAGAACAAGAAACATCAAAATTCTGAACTAACTGAACTTCATGAGGAAGCTGAAAACACAATTACCATGTACCTAATTTCAACTAATCGGGGGATGAGGAACCCCCTTTCCAATTCCACTTTGAAATTTTGCGTGTTACAAAATATTAAAGTAAACTACAAACAAGCACGAGAACAATGACCAAACATGGTTGATTTCAACCAAATGGTTACCACAGTCACTTCGTGTCTAATCAAGAGGCCAAACTCGCATTTAGCAATAATGTGAAATAGCCGTAGGTCAAACTAAGGAGATCTTACTGATAACTAGACATCAAACACAAGAGTACTCACTTCAACAATATTACGAGTATGCTTGGCAAAACTTTTTCAAGATTATAAGCGATCAAACTTCATTTTTATCCACATATTTTGTAGAATCCACAACTTTTATTCATTATTTATCAAAACGTTTCATAGAACTCATAGCTTATATTATAATCTACAAAAAACTAACATACAATACGTGCATTAGAGCCTAACTAATAAAAATTGCACATATACACTGTCCGTGTGCGATAGGACTTTTGTTCAACATACAACAAGGGAGTTATTCCACAAGTCACTAAGGACCCTTGTACAAGTTGCTAGATATTATTGTAATTCATATTCTTTATTAAGGGTAATTGCATCTTCTACATTGTTTAGAGTTCTTTCTAGTGTCCTCTTTGTAAACCAATTTCAATACACTGAATAATATATTAGGATCTTCTTTGACACGGACGATGTGATATGTTTCCAACCTTGCACGGAGGAGGATTTTCAAGTGATTCCAACCCCAATGTAAGGAAGACTTTCGAGTTAATCCAACTTTGAAGTTAGGGAGAGTATAAAGTGAGAAAGCAAGTCTTACATTATTATGTTTTTCATTTTTTGATGATTCAAGGCTCCTTCACGAAGAATGGAGTGGCACATCCCAACTAGGATGATTAAGTCAATAAGAAAGTAATGAGCTTAGCCTTTGGACCTTGACATAATGAATGTTTAACAAATTGCATGAATTCATATATACAATCATTTTCATTTTCCTTTTTTACAAACTCTCAGTGCCTAACATCTCGAGTCTTACGGAGTATAAGATATTATTGTCATTCAAGTTTCTTGTAGGGCTAGTTTTATCTTTTATATTGTCTAGGGTTCTTTGATACGAGCTAATCATGAGAACAAGAATTCCAAACTCCCATGACAAGTATAACCGCATTTAATAGGTTTTACAACTAGAAATACAACTAAAGTACAACTCTCACGGCGTACAGTTAGACATTATAAAAGAAGAAAAAAGTAGCATCGAATCTTAATCAATATTCAGGATTATACATGTTCTTAGATAGCACTATATTGTGGCTCTCCACAAGGCTAAGTAAACATTAACCCGATTTCATTTGCTACCTAGCTAGTGAATTGACAATTTTACGACATATTTAAATATACTAGAATCTTGCAATATTTTATCGCGTGTCCATGTTCCTTGATTCCATGAGGTTGTAACCATTACAATATGGAAAATAAACCCACGATTAATGTTCATGATAAATTTAAAAATTTTACAGTTCCAGTGTAAATTTAGTATTTACTATAATTACATATAAACATTAAATAGTTCTATTTTCCAATAAATGTACCATCTCATCATGATCACATACAGGCCACAGCCCATACACTGTGATACTACAGGTGTGAGGACAATCTGACATCTACTATCAACATAAACATATTTCTTACTTTTCTTATTTTACAATTAACCCCTAGTTTTTTTTTTCAAACTTTCTCATAATAGATTTAACTAAGGAGTATCTGTGATCAATACAATTAAAATGTCATTAAATTGAGAGATTGGTTTTAATTGAAACAACATAAAGAAAAGAAATTAGTCCCATTATCCATGACAGACAGAAGATCAAGAATTAACACAAGAAGATACATACAGTTTTCAAAAAAATATCACCAGCTCCCATAAATTTAACACTAGGGAAAAGAAAAAAAAAAAAAAACACAAACACACACACACAAATTTAGTAGTTCTTAGAGATTTTGTTTATTTAATACCCAAGAAAAGAAATTGAAGTCCCATTTCTCTTGACAAATAGAAGATCAAGAATTGATAAACGAATACACACATTTCTCATCTAATTGTCTCTACATTTGGTCACTGTCATTCTACATATTGTATTCACTTCTCCTTTTGATTATACAAATACTGTAGGAAAAAATGCATATGATATTACTTACTAGAGTGCCCTAAATTTTTTCTTACCTCATGATTTTCACTTAATTATAATTACCTAGGATCTGTTACTGACCACTTTTTATTGATCTATAAATCTCTTCACATCTACTGATTTGAAAATCGGCTCAAAAGAGCAATTTCTACTAGGGTTTTTACCTTCAGTTGTCTGGTTCTTTTCCTTATCAGCCTGTTTTTAGTGCCAAGAATTATCCATACATATAGATTCATCAAAGATGATAAAGCTTGGTGGGTGTGTATGTGTGTGTAGAGAGAGAGAGAGAGAGAGAGAGAGAGAGGGGACCTTGAGCTGGAATAATCGAAGAGTTTTCCAGTAGCAGAGAAGATTATGAGGGCAATTTCAGCATCACAAAGGGTTGCGAGTTCTTCAGCCTTCTTTAAAAGCCCTTTCCTTCTCTTCGAAAAAGTCACTTGCCTTGCTGTCAGGTTATCAATTTTCTTGATCTGAATTTTCTGTCTCACCATTTCCGTACACCCCCAGCTGCAAACCCCAGTGTTTTATCAATATTCGTGAGTGTTCGTACAGCTTAGGGAGAGAGAAAGAGATGGGTTTTTGATATAAATAATGAAGGTAAAGGGAAAAAGCAAATCTTCAAGTACAATACAGAATCTCTACGCAAAACCCTTAATTACCAAAATAGATCACAGCAAAAAATAAGAATTTGGAGTATAGAAAGAAGGTTGAAACTGTAAAGTGCTACATTACTATTAGAGGGAAGAATTGACACTACCTGCAGATGGAAGGGAAGAAACGTAGAGAGAGAAAGAAGAGAGGAAAGCAATACAGATAGGGGTGGTACGTAGAGATTTGGACAGATATCTTGAAATTACCATTCTGGGACGTTGGTTAAGGAGCTTTAGATAGATCATCCACGATTCCACACACGGACCACACCATTGGATATAGCTTCGCCAATAATAAGAGGAGAGAGAAGCGTATGGGAGAGTAGGAGAATTTAAATCATGCACGTATGCTATGTGGAAATAACATCTTAAATTAAACAATAATTTATCAATAGATGATATGTGAAGAATTGATAAAATTAAAATTTCATCAATCAAATAACATCGCCACTTACATTTTAACACATCATCATTACATAAAATATTATGTAAGTAATTGTGTACAAGAAACATTTTCCTAAATCATGTTTGAGCGTTGTTTTATAATCACCTTAAATTATAAATGGATAAGTGAATAATAATTACGAGTTTCAAAAAAATTACTAATATAAAGTAGTTTGATATATTATAAATAAATTATAAACAAGAGACAAACATGCGCTTAGTGGTTTTTTTTTTTTCTCTCTCAGTTGGATCGTACCATCATATCATAAGCATGTTTAGCGAAGCATAAAATTGTGATTTAAAACGTTTAAACATATTTTCACTTTTTCTGCATATTTTAAATAGTTTACGAAATAAGGTGCGGAAACTTAACCAATCAAACCAAGAACACACAATTCTTTGAATTAATCTAAATGGACAGACTCTATGACAACCATTGGTGACAGGATTTTTAAAAAAACTGAGCTAGCGGTGGAAAAGGATAATTCTATTTGTACCGAATGGGGATTACCGAAAATATGCCACCCTCTCACATGCGAGCGGGTCCCGTGTGAATAAAAAACTCACAAATGTGTGGTCCCCGCACCCTATTGTGAGTGTAGGTAAAAGATTATGTAAAAAATAGAGTGTACATGTAGCATAACCCGGTGGAAAATGAGGGAACCAAAGGAGGGAAAACTGCACGTGATATACCGCAATGCTGACTTACCCAAATCCAAAATTTTGCAACCCCCAAATTGAAAACCATTTCTTCCCTAGGTCCTGATCGTCATCACCCCCAGCCACCTCGTTGAATTTCGATCTTACCCAAAATCTTACAATCCATGAATTGAAGATTTCCAACCAACCTTCTCCATCTCTGACATTCGATTAATTTTTTTTTTTGGAGATTTCTGACGACTCATTATCACGTTGAAGCTTTACCTCGTCCTTCTCCATCTCCGACCAAACGCTATAGAGGAAGCTCCACCCCCAAATATGATAAACCCACTTCGTTCGAAGAAGAGTGAAGCTCCAACCTGGCCCATAAATACGAATGTATTATCACTCGTGTCGCTTTATGTACTCATGTGAAATTTTGTTTATTCATTTTCATCAATGTGATGTTGCATATCATATTTGCAAATGACAAACTTAAATATGTTCATAATTAGAATAAATTCTTTTTCCAGCACTTTAGGATGAATATTAGGAACAGAGCCCAATGAAGTCTAGTGCAGGCCTACTGGGCCCAATTTGAAGGCCCAATTAATTTTTTTTAAACTAATGTCCATAACTGAAGCCCATTAGCCCAATAATATTCAACCATATTACATTCATTAGACCCGAAATTACAACTATTCTTCATTCGCCTCCACTCCGCCTCCGCCTCCGCCTCTGCCTTTGCCTCCTCCTTTTCCTTCTCCTTCTCCTTCTCCAGTCCCGACTCCACTCAATTTCCACAGCCTCCTTAGTCCTCCCGCCTCTTAGTTTCCGCCACCTCCTCTGCCATTCAATTTTGGTTGCTCGGACCATCCCTGTTGCAGGTTACAATTCGTCTGCTCCGTCAACCGTCGTCTATTCTTCGGCATTAGCTGAAGAAGAAGGTGAAGCCCTGACCCCAAGCATATACTTGTTTTTCTTTTCTTATTTTTCTTATTGATTTGTGTAAATCGTAATAATATTTGATTTTTTTTCTTTTTAACATATGAAATTAGCACTTTGCTTTTCAATTGCTCGAAGCCTACTGCCTACACATTGCTCTTCAATTGATTTTGCTACCAAACTTCAACTTCCTTCCAGTATTGCTTCATCTGTGACTACGAATGTGAATATGTGATTTGTGAAGTGTGAATTGCACAAGTTCTGGAGATAGTATTATAGTATTGCCTTGTGATTTTTGAGTTGCACTTTGAAATGTGAATTGAATATAGTATTGCCCTGTGAATTGCTTATAATATTGCCCTGTGAGTTGCTTTGCTTTGGCTTCTTAATTTGAGTTTATGTTGTTACATGTATGATAGAATTTTGTTGGTTTACATGGCAGTAATTGCTAGAATGTAATCCGTTAATTTCGTGTTTAGATTTTTTACGTGAATTGGATTAAGTAATAATTGGATATCTAATGTCTCAACCCAGAAATGAAATGAAGAGATTCTTTCAAAGAAAAACTAATGTAGACAATGTAAATGTTGATGGGGAGATGTCGAATAATGTGAAATTTGATGTCACAAAACTTTCAACTGATCCTAGTCTAAGGATATCCATTATGTATTACAATGCTAGCATCTGAGATCACGTTCGAAGAACATACATGTTAAAGGATCCTTGTCAATTCCAAGATCATGACTTTCCAAAATGACAATTTGGAGTAAAAGCTAGAAGCTTCAATCCTTCTTAGTTTAAAGAGTTCGATTTCTGGTTGGAGTACAGTATGTCAGCCACATGATCATGACTTTCCAAAACGACAAGTTGGAGTAAAAGCTAGACGATTCAATACTTCTTGGTTTAAAGAGTTCGGTTCTTGGTTGGAGTACAGTGGAGAAAAAGATGCTGCTTATATTTTGTATTGTTATCTTTTCAAAACAAGTTCTGGAAAGCAAGGTAGAGGTGTATTTTTTATTGGTGAAGGTTTTACATATTGAAAAGATAAAAAAGACTTTATACTCATGTTAGAGGACATGATAGTGCGCATAATCAAGCTCGCACTAAGTGCGAAGTTTTGATGAATCAAGAGCAACACATTCAATCAGTTTTCTACAAGCAGTCAGAACAAGTAAGAAGTGCATATGTTACCTGTCTTAATGCATCTATTGATTGTGTTCGACTTCTATTGCGATTTCGGGCACTCATTTTAGGGTCACGATGAATATAAGGATTCTCTCAAACCAGGTAATTTTTTAGTCCCATTGGAATTTTTGGCTGTTCATAATGAAGATATTAATGCCGTCACATTGGGAAGTTGATGTGAGCATGACCGAACCAAGGCGTAGTCCCGGGAGAGATCCGTTGATGGTCGAAGGTGGGCCAATGACACGTGCGAGAACAAAGCTGGTGAA
>CAIGRM010013734.1:0-11732 GCA_903798335.1 Fraxinus albicans
AAATCCTCTTCGGGAACGACTTATATAAATAATTTTCTTTAATGAATTTTCTTAGTACATGTAAATTTTATTAGCCGAATTAAAATCTGATTTTAATCTAAGTCAAAGTCAAACAATCAATATTAACCACATCTTTTATTGGTTCCACAGCTTTTCATCCACACATTTCAAAAATTTATATCACAATCTACTAAAAATCTAATTTTCATCCCCACCAAACATCCACTAAGAGGATAGAATTATGTTATTTGTACCATATGGATTACACTCTTGTTTATCCGATCCCACCCCCTCTCTCACACGAGGGTCAGGTCCCACGTCTAATAAATGTGTGGGACCCGCCCCATGTGATGGAGATGGTGGGTCCGAGTAAATAAAAGTGTAATTCATAGGGTACATATAGCATAACTCAAGAGGATAATAGTATTTACATATGACTGAAAATCCTTTCCTAAAATAAAACCAGTTTTCATCCTCCCACACCACGTGCTATGCTTCAACAAGGAGAAGAAAGTGGGAAGAGGAAAAACTCGAGTAATTTCTCGTAACTTGTGCTGACTGTACTTCGTCCTACTAATGCCAAAAGGGCACGATTGTCTGCTTCGATGGTCAACGGGAACTATAAATATCTTAGGCTGCATGGAGATTAAGCCACGTTTCGTTTAGTTAATATTTAGATATTTAGTAATTTTGATAAAAATTAATAAAATATGTAGTTAAAAATTGATAAAAATTATGAATTTCATAAAATATGTAATTAAAAATAAATTTTAAAAAAATGAGGCTGAAACGGGAGCTTAACAGACTCAATTTTGATACTAAATTAAAAAGGAAAATCTACATTGGTGATTTTGATATTCATGTAGGCAATAGGATTAAGCCCCTATTTGGTAATGTTAAAAAATCTAATTAATATATAAATCAAAGTCAACAATTAATTTTAACATAATATTTCATAGGACTCACAACTTTTCAACCACACATTCCATTAACTTTTATCAAATGGAAAATTCCACATCTACAAAATTAAATATGATTTATTTCAAAACAAAAAAAATAAGGTTTATTATTTCAAAAATCAGATATTAATTAAATTTTATTTATGAAATAATTAATTAATTAATTAATTAATTAATTAATTAATTATATATATATATATATATCAAACATATTAAGGACATAATATTATATAGTTTATGGTCACAGTTGTGAATCGGTCATAATTACATACGCCACAGTCACAAATCACAAATTTTATATGTCGCAACGTATTTTTTTATCACAAATTTATTAAATTAACAGGTCACGTATTATTCTCTGGACACGAATCACAAATTTTATAAGTCATGATTTATTTCATGGTTACAAGATATCAAAGTAATTGGTCACAAATTATTTATAAAGCAAAAAATATCAAATTATTGGTCACAACTTAACAAATTTTTAGGTCGCTCGTTATTTATTGATCACAAATAACAAATTTTTAGGTCATGCGTTATTTATTGGTCACAATCATTCAAATAATTTGTGACCACCACCACCTCACAACTACACCTTCGCAAGATCCACCATCACCACCTCACGACAATCGGCAGCACCACCTGAATGTTCACCATTTCAAACAAACATCCATCACTAAAAACCAACACTACTTTACCACCATCGTGATGGCAACGACGACAACACCATCAACACCAACACAATCGCTTGTAACCATCAACTCACCACCCCAAAACCATCAACAACACTAAAACATGGAAACCACCATGCCACCACTACTCCAACAACAAAAACCAAGATCTCAATGCCGGTGGAAATTATTAGTAGTCGAAATGCTATTAACATGAATTTATAGTCAATAGTCTGTGGTTGAGTGGACGGTTGACGATTAAGTCCGGTAGCCTTTTCGAGATCTATGATTCGGGATTGTTCGTAGACATTGAATCTATGTGGCTAATAGCAGTGGTGGCAGCTCGATATGTGAGATCCAATCCGATAAGAAGGTCTGGAATGGTGGAGAGGGGACATTGTAATGCTGCACATCGGAGTCGTGAGTGCCGCGACTGCTTCAGAGTGACGAGGCCGAGCAGCTTTGCTGCAGCGCAGCTGCTTCAGAGCGACGTGGCTGTGGTGATAACGTCTTGAGCGTTGACATCATGAGCGCCGCGGTGATGTGTAATAAAGAGATAAGAGAGATGTGAGGGATATGGAGAGAGAATGGAAATGATAGAGAGAAAAGATAAGAGAAAGTAATTATTGTTTGTGAGTGAAATTTGGCTGGTGGATGGATTGGAATAGTTAAGTAGATTAATTAATTTACAATAATATTATTAATATTAAAAGTTTGAATTATGATCTTATTATTGAATAAAAAATGTTTAAATTTGAATTTTGAAATGAAAAGCTAAAAAACATGACTGTATAATTTTCGCTTTATCAAACTTTGTTAAAATTCTGATTTTAATCTCCACAAAACATGAGCTAAGTCTTGAACCAACACGTTTATAATTAGCAGATCCATTGAACAATCCATTTGAATTTTTTATTAGATTAGTGTAATTTGTACACTGGGTAAGATAAAAACTTTAAATAAAAATATTTTACTCAAACGAACTTTTCACTGTTGATGTGATAAGAAAACTTACAAACTTACTTATAGTTCAAGCAGGAGATCAATTTCATGTACACTGGACTGATTTCACTTTTATGGGGTTTATTTGACCAGTTGCAACTTGTCTTTTAAGATTTAGAAAATTATTTATCATTATTATTTGAAAAATGCTATTTGTACACCGGGGTGACCCCCCTCACAAGAGAGGGGGCCCACGACCAATAAAAAAATAGTGGGCCCCCTCTCTTGTGAGGGGTCTGTACACCGGGGTGTCAACCCCGGTGTACAAAACGTAAGTTTGCTTGTGTGTTTCAAACTCGTGGAGGGACATAATTTATTCTAAATTATTAGATCAGGAATACGAATCATGCTATTTGTATAATTTTTTCTTTTTACAGTTTTGATTGACAATTTATAATTGATAACATTAATTTCATCTGTTTTAAAAATTATTTTTTAAACCAATGATCCAAATTTTGACAACATTAATATTGTCAACCGTTATTGTCAACAACAGTTGTACAAATATGTTTATTCTAAAAAAATAAAATATAAACCAATGTTAGTTCTTTTTATGCCAGAGTGTCTCGAGTTGAAGAACGAAATGGGCCATACAATGGATTTTGTATTAAGTTCGAGACAATGTCGTACTAAAGAAAAACAACTAAAGGTGGAACGGTCGATATAAGAATCCTGAACTCGAATACATTTTTTCTCAATTCTTTGTAGATAAGGAACTGAATTGTCGTATTCGTGCCCCATTATACTTTCAATTTTTATACCAAAAGTTGTGTACCAAAATTCCTCTTTTTTTTTTTTGGCATTGAAAAAGCCTTTGTAATATTCCAAACGAAATAATTCAACTTTCTTTCCGTAGGAAGTGCTACATTGCCAGTTTTCGACCTACCCTTGCTATAAATGTATAGCGTAGGCATAGTTCTAAATTGTTGAAAATGTGATTTTTTTCAGTAAGTTGAATTTTTAAGGTGTTGGGTAATATTAGGAAAGAAAACAAAGTTAAAATCGTTTGGTATTGATTAAAATTAAGATTTAATCTAAGTCAAAATAAATAATTACTTTTAATCACACATTTCATGAGACCTACAACTTTTCATTCATACATTTTATCAATTCCTATCAAAATATACTGAAAATTTGATTTTAATCTCCATCAGACAGTAACTTAATTTATTGTCAAATTTTGCCTAATAATGTGTATCAAACATACCCCTAACTAAAGATGAAAATCACCTAACTCGGGCTTATGCCCCAAGAGGCACAACCTTTTTTTTTTTTGATAAATTAAAAAAAATAATAATAAAAAACATATAGGATCCGTTTCTGGACCTCATAGCTAATGTTGACCTAAGCAATAAATTAACCCGATGGCCTTTAATTTAATTTAATTTACTTCTCGGTCCTTGTTTGATCTTCATTACTTTTAAAATATATTTTTCTCTTTTATCTTCAATCACACATTTTTCAATAAAATAATATTACCCGTAAATTAAAAAAAAAAACTTTTTAACCACACATTCTCTATTCCAAAATACATTTTTAACCAAATAATTGAATTCACTCTCATTTTCAACCACGTCAACACGATAACATGTTCTACACATAAACTCAAAATTCTTTCATACATCCTTCTAAACATAATTTTTTTCAAATTAAAGGCCACCAAATAAGGGCTTTAGAGTAGACAATTTCTTGAGCCCATTTAACTCAAAAATAGGATTTTGTACCTTCAAGGTTTCAATTGTCTAGTTTTCAAAACCTTGAAAATTGGGTAATTGTGAAAATTATTAATTAATTACAATAATTTCCTTTTAAAAAAGAATTTATAATATATTTAATTTTAGGCTTTTGGTATATGAAATTTTTATTTATTGATGATCGTATAATAATTAAAGATAAGAAAACACATTTTTTACAAGGAGAGTTGGCCATGCTATTTTATCACTGCCTCTAGACCATTTAGAACACTGTCAAATTATTAAATAGGCAATTTCCGATAGAAAATTGAATTATAATTAAATTCTGAAAATGTCACAGGTCCTAGTACACCATTCTATCCAGAAAATAGGCAATTTCCTACAGCTAAATTTTCAATTTTGTCAACTGTATCTCCAAACCCCTTCCTCACTAAAAAAAGGGGTACTAAATGCATTCACAGTATCTTCACAGTTGCAATTTCCACTGCATTGCATCTCATTCACCTCTCCTCAGAGTTGAATCTGTTCCATGCTGCCTGAGGTTGAAGAATTTATGAAATAAGACGTACAACGTAGCATAAGAATCGCCAAAAGTAATATGTATTTATGCCATTTCAACCAAAAAAAGCGTGGGAGGACTTCACTTGTAATGCAACATTTTAAATTTCAAGTGGCAGCTAAGTGGACTTCAAAGATCTCTATAAGGCTATCTACTAGGAGCTCTAGTCATTACTAACAAAACAAAAGGCTTTCTTATGATGATGGCAAGGCATTAAACTCTGAAACGCGACATATTGATGTCCATAGTACCCCAAAACAGAAACCGATGTTATATTTCAAGAGAAAATAAAGCATACCTTAAGAAGATCGAAAACCTTTTCACATATGTATTTTTGTTGAATGCTAGCTCCTTTTTGCTGTAATTTGTCTGGATGTACATAAAGGGTTGCCTTTCTGTAAGCTTTCTTCACGGCAGGAGTTGTTACGATCTCTGTTAGGGAAATTGGTTGCCAACCACTCTCTGGGCCAAGGATCTGCAGATGACAAGAAGTTAATGCTGAATATGGGTGGCTAATCTAATTCAGAATAGTTAGTTTTCATATTTATCACTTTTAGTTTCAGACAAAATACTCCTTAACGACAAAAAAACTGAGGTAGTGAAATAGATGGGGAGCCAATGCATACATATTGCAGAGTCGAAAGCAGTGCCCGCAAGTTCCCCTCCTTTCCAGTCGCCCATCTCTTAATGTCAGCATCAAGAGATTCCGCTAATCTCTGCATTTAAAAATGAATAATTAGTTGAAAAGACATACAGAGCACCAGGAATGATAACTAAAAATTTGATGGAAGAAATATTACATTTCTCTCAGCTTGCTCTTTCTGAGCAAGAAGATCACGCATATTCTTCTCTTCAAGTGCCTTTGCCTGTCGAACAGAAAAAGATAATTAAACTGGTTAAGTCTAGCAATCTAAAAATCAAAAAGTTGCATAAACAACTGTAACGTATGTGTACCGCTCGCTCCATTATCCTCTGATGCCTCTCTAATCTTGCTTTACGCCTCTGGGCGGATTCACTATTATTTCCATCAAATTTCTCCAGGTCCTGTGGGAAATTCAATCTATTACTCTTCTAGTGCGCGATTAAATGTTGTAGCCTGAGCAATAAACAAATAAACTGATACTCACCGAGGAAGAATAGCTGTGTTTTAATGCATTATTTCTGGAGACACCAGAAAATTTTTCATCCTGTGTCCTTGCCTCGTTGGGATTTTTCTGTGAGAATGCTTTCTCTAGAGCACGTTCACGAGCCTCTGCTGTAGCTCTCTCTACTGCAGCACGTTCTGTTCTGAGCTTGGATTCACTGGTGGCTTTATCGGCAGATTGTTTAGTCGATGCAGAGGCTTTCTCAACCTTCTCCCGTGCCTCTGCCATAGCTCTTTGTCGAGCTTCAGCTGCTGCTCTCTCCACGGCAGCCCTTTCTGCCCTTTCTCGAGCTTCAGCAAATGCCCTTTCACGAGCTTCTCGAATTGCTCTCTCGACAGCTATTCTTTCTTTTTCCCGCTCCCTTTCCCTCTTAATAGTTTCAATTCTTCGCTGGCGATCTTTCTTCTCAACTTCATAAACTTTTTCTTTGGCATCTCCGTCTTCCATGGTAGAGAATTTGTTCTCTGTATTGTTCTCATTGTTTTGGCCTCTTTTTATCCCACTTTCAGTTTCCATGGATTCCTCATTCTGTTTGGCCTCACTAGGTACAGAAGATACCCCTTCATTTTGTTCCTCAACGTATTTCGCCTCATTGCAAGTCATTTCAAGATCATCTGTATCTTCTTCCTTACTTGAGGCCTCATCCTTCACATTTTTTGCAAATGCTTGGGTTTCATGATCTGACAATTCATCTATTTTTTCAAGACTGGAAATTGAATCAGATCCTTCATCACTCTCTGAAGTTTGTTCCACTGCAACTTTTACATCTATGAGATCAAGGTCTGTTGTTTTTTTACCAGAAGCATGGAACTCACTGAAATCTTGCATGTCGTTTTCATTAGCATTCTCCTCTCGAGCTGCATTATGGATTTGGTCAGATGTTCTGAAAGCATCCTCATCCTTTGGCAGCTTTTCTTCATGGCTTGCATCTGTGTCACTGGAATTTTCAGTAATGCCATCAGAAGAAAGAGCTTCAAAGGCATTGTGCAGTTTGCTACCGACAAAATTCATTTCAGAGGCACTTCGAAACAAGGAAGCTGTCTTGAGCATTTCATTGTCCTCCTGTTGGAATGTTTCTTCAACTGGTTCTTTTTTCTCGTTCTTTTCAATTGCAGAAGATGTTTCAGTTACTCTCATTGTGCTGCCTTTCTCTTTATCACTTTCAACTGCTTGTTGATTTTCATCTACACTGTTATCATTTAATTCAACAGTGCAGGCTTCCTGAATCTGAGTGACTCTGGTGCTCGAACCACTACCATATGCATCAACAGAGGTATCAAAATCCTTCTCAAGAATAGCCTCCTGAAAGTCACATATATCTTTATCATCCTCACTTTTGCCAGTTCCACTTGGTGTGCTGTTCGTTTCTTCAGCCTCCAGAGAGGCTGCAATTTTCTGATCTTCAGCATATTTATTTTCATTCATCTGCCTCATCTCAGTTGCTTCATATTCAGAAGTCTCTGCTTGTCTCTCTCCAATTACTTCACACTCAAGTTCTCCTGGTATCTCTAGCTCATCACCATCATGAGCACAGTTCAGTTTCTTCTCATCAATTTCTGGTTCATTATCTCCACCTAACCTCTTTTCAACTGCTCCTGCCTCTTGGAAGACTTTCTGCTCCCTCTCTTCGATTTCTTTCTCCAGGGCCTCTTTTGACTTCTCTTCAGTTTCAAACCATGAATCAGGGTCTTCCTTCCTTAAAGCAATTTCTACTTCGTCATAACTCTTTCCAGGTAGGTGGTATTTTTCTTTCCAGTTCGAAACACTACCCACTTTCTTTTCCATTTGTTCTTGTCTCAGAGATTCTTCTTGTTCCTTTTCCTTCTCGGGCAGATTCTGTGCTTCATTTAGTGGATGGTCAAACACCAAGTTCTGCAACTTAGGCTGTTCCCCATTAACAATTTCCTGATGCCCATCAAATTTCTCAGTACCCTTCCCATTTTCGTCAAAAATATTTCGTTTCTCCTCTATCCAAACATTATCCTTGCTGATTATCAAATTATCACCAGCTTCACCCACAATCTCCTCCAGTTCAGGCACCCTTTGTGAAGCATCAAGAACTCTGCTCGAATCCCCTAGCTCGTCAACATGTGCTGGTCCTTCCGTAAGATCAAAAAATACCTCAGTCTGGTCCAAAATTTCTTCAACTGTTTCTATCTCAGATACAAGTTTATTCATAGAATGCAGAGAGTTATTGCTACTGTTCACCTGTACAGAACCCAAAGTCACTGTTTTACTCTCTTCATTGGTTTCCAACCCAGGTGAACTTCTTGCGTCAGAATATTCTTCAGCTGCTTCAACATTTTCCTGAACCTTTTTGTCCTCAATCTTACCAGAATTTAAAATTGGCTCTTTATGTCCAGCGGATGGAGCAAATTTCCTGTCTACCTCAAATGCCGGCAATACAGGATCCAGGCTTTCATATGTTTTTGTAGGAGCATTGTTCTCTTTTGAAATGTTTGCCTCAAGAACAATTCTTTTTTCCTTCTTATCCTTCTTAACTTTCAAGCGACCCCTAGGACTTGGTTTAGAACCTTCTCGAAAGCATTCGCTTCTCCTCTTCATTATCTCTTTAGCAATTCTTATACTTTCTTGAGCCTGCTCAATTGCTTTCTTTAACGCTGCTGCAGATTGTGCAGCAACTGAATTAACATCCAGTTCCTCATCAAAAAAAGGTGGTGAAGAGTCGCCATCAATCTTTTCTGAAGCATCAGCTTTAAAGCCAAAACTTGATGACCTTGTTTGCCTGGGGACCTTCTGCTCATTTAGATTCTTCTGCTCATTTAGATTCGGTTGAAGACTTGAAGGTGGAGAGACTTTAGAATCGTGTGATTTGAAATTAGTTTTCACTTTGTTAAGCGGTTTATCAGTGACATGCGACTCATCCAAACTTGATTCAACTTTACCTTTGACAGCACTGTCAGAAATTTGATTATTAGAGATGTGTGCCTCAGACCTCCTGCCATGATTTTGCTCAACTTCAGCACTGAAACTCCAGGCACGACTAACTTCACGTTTCAGTGAAGGTACAGGCCTATTGCCTTCTGTCTTATGCAGATGAGCAGTTCCATCAACAAAAGAAGTAAATCCAGGAACAGCATGGAGTTCTGCTACATGCATTTTCCCATTTGACCCATCATTACTTCGTTGCCCGGACTTATTGAATGACAGGTTAAACTGCTGCTTTGTGCCATCAATAGATTGATCGAGTGCCTCAACTGGGAACCCTTTGTTCTTTCCAGAAGAATTTAGACGATCTGACTCTCGTAGAGGAGATCCTTTATTTGCTGGAGTCCTGAGCAAAACACAATAGAAGATTCAAAACAACATTTAAATTCCTCCATGCCAAAAAGATTGATTTTAAATCAGGAACACGTGGCTACTAAAAGAAACAATTTTAATCTAAAAAATTACATCATTTAAGTTATGACATCACATGTTATATACGTGATGAAAGTTACAATATATGAATGTTGCACATGCAAGAAATCAGAATAATTTAAAAACGAATATAAAATCTTAATCTAAGTCACTCCACGCACGTGCACACACCCCCTTTGTGTGTGCGTGTGGGAAGAATAGGATGGAATCTGAAAAGGCAGGTTTAGAAAAAATGGAAATGTGTGCAAAAATTCCTGGAAGATATATATATCAATAAGAAAATGTCAGTTTTGGTAGAAAACGAATCACACTTATTGAATAGAAAATTTTCTGGTATATTTTTTTGACTAAAATGAGAAACCCCAAGTTTCATAAATAATTAAATATCATAAACAGACATAAGATAATTCAAAGTTCCATAGCGCATAGTTGAGAAGAATTCATTGTGTAATAGAAGACTTCAGATTCCAAAGAATCTTTGTTGGACAATAGTCTGACACTAACAGCTCAATCCACTTGTGTCACCAGAACAAAAACATATTTAAGATTATGCAACCAAAATATAATAAACCGGCCAAAAAGTTCATAACCGTTATATGTGATCATACTAGGCCTTTGATATTTAAGAACAGACAACAAAAGAGGACTGTTTATCATTTTACGAAACAAGAGAAGCCACTCATTTCATGAGACGGGACAAACAGCCTGCCCAATTAACAAGAAATTAAGCAAGCAGCATGAGGAACTAAACAAAGCTCGATCATGTGGCATTTTCCTTGGAAAATGCAACAACTCAAAGCATAAATCATTTTCGAAGTCCATGCCACGTATCAATAATTTGAATCAGGCGGCAAACAAAGTAACGACAAAATCTTTGTCCAGCTGTGCTATCAATGGCACAACTCTAAGACAGTGTACAACTGTCAATTAAAGAAAAATTTTAATTAACTCAATTCGTAAAAGTACAGAAATGATTGAATAAGCAAAATAAACGTTTAAATACTACAGATTAAAGAAATCCATTCTTGCCAGGAAAAAGGAAATTCGCAAAAAATTAAATATGCCCTTGCGTGCGAAATGGATCATAAACTCATTGACCAAATAAGAGGGCCAGAAGGCGTAAGCAAAATCAAGCATAAATTTAGCTGTGGTCTTCCAGGAATCATAAACTGAAATGGAATTATGATTGCCAATATCAGCCCAAAAGTTACTAAAGTGATCAAGCAGTAACCAATTGGTAATTTTTGCTAAGAGGGCTATTCTTTCCTAGAAGGAACTTTGAGAAAGATTAAAATAATTGCATATGCATCCGGGAGAAAATGCAAGAATCAAACTGAAACCTATATTATTTTCCAAAGAAATTGACTAAGCAACAAAAGTTGGATTTTTTTTTTTTTTTTTCATTTCTGACTATGCAATTCTTAGCAAATCAAACAAAACCGCAGAAATTCATCACCATAACCCGGAAAAATATTACAAAATATATGTATAATCAACAACAGCAACAAGAATGAAACTCAAAATCACATTTTCAATCACTACATAATAAAAAGTCTATCCAGATTTAGCAAACCAAAAAAAAAAAATTAAAAAAATCACCTTGGTTTATCAGAAGAGGTTTTTCTTGTTTTTGCTCCAGCAAACAATTGTTCGTACGGTATAGCTACATCCTCATCCCTAAAGCCACTAAAAATATTGGAGTAATCAAGCTTGGAGCTCCGAAAATCACCCGACCCGGCACTTTCTTCCAGGCCCGAAAGATCGAGAACCGGAATGGACGACCCGCGCTGCGAGCCGGAGAAAATCTCAGCGTAGTCCTGAACTCCAAGCTTCGTTCCCACCGAACCCGGCCCTCCGCCGCCGCTTGACAACAGAACATCATCATAAGGGTTTTTCGAGGAAAAGGACGAGAAGGCATTTGCTGTGGAGGTGGAGTGTTTTCTTCTGTGCGGAGGTCTAGAAAGCGACTCCATGGAAATGGCAAGAGAGGTTTTCTCAGTGCAAGTTTAATTTCGATGGGATTTTTTTGGGTTTTGAATTTTGTTGATGTTTCTTCTTCGGTGAGGTTTTTGCCTGCACAGAAAAAAATTCTCCAGAGTGAGACAGCAAGAAGAAGAGAGAGAATTAGTGATGAGAGAGAAAGAAATATAAAGAGCCTGTTTGTCATCCATTTTTGTTGTTAAAATGGTGTAATGAATAGTATTTTTTGGAGAATGTGTGGTTGAAATTTAAAGTTACTTTATTGGTTTATGTGTAGAATATTTTATTGGATAAATGTGTGGTGGAGAATCTTACTGTAGCAAACAATGTTTTGAAATAAT
>CAIGRM010013755.1:0-22056 GCA_903798335.1 Fraxinus albicans
GAATGGCGACGAAGCTCCGGGCGAAGGTCGATTCCGGCGACGAAGCTTTAGGCGAAGGTCAGTCTCCGAGTGGCGCTTCCCCAGGTGCCGGCAGTGTGACCCAGAAGTTGCCGGAAATAGGTAGGCCACGAAAACCCTAAAAGCTCACTGTGTATTGTCGAAAATCGAACCCCAAGAAAAAACCCTGTGGCTCTGATACCATATAAAATGGGAAGAAAATCAGGATATAAATATAAATAAATAAATAAATAAATAAATAAATATATATATATATATATATATATATATATATATATATATATTTCCTATTCTAAATATATTCTGTAACAATTCACAATTGCTTCTGAGCCCGTATTCCTTATTAGTGGTCAAATTATTGATTTCTTTAGGAGTTCATTGAGTGCAAATACGGTTGAAGTGGTAATTTCCCTAAAAATTGGTTGCATAGTAACAAGAAACCTGTAGCAGTTCGTCAATTTTTGGATGAGGTAAAAATATTGGATGGTTCACAAAAAATTATAGAATGCATTATTGTATTTGATCTTTTTCTTTTCTTTTATTAGATGTTTTATATCAATTAACTACAATCATTGAATTCGTGTATAATATTCTTATCTTTACGGGGGAATGAATTATATGTTACAAGTGCAGATGTTGAGCCAATTAATATCGACTAAGAGATTAAAATGTTTTCATCATGTTGCATTATAATAATTAGAATTGATATAACTTTGGTTTGTAATTTTTTTAATGATGCTATTTATGTTTTAACGTAAAATTTTAGACAAATATTTATAATTTAACTTATTTTGATATATGTTATTTTCCTTTGTAAACCCGTGATTTTAATCTGAACCAAGCCGAAAAAAGTGGTTTGGATTGGTTTGGTTTAGAAATTCAAGTGGTTTGATTTAGCTTGGTTTTGTTTGAAAATTTATCACAAATTGTTCAAATAGAACCGT
This sequence comes from Fraxinus albicans, assembly GCA_903798335.1. Classification (NCBI taxonomy): domain Eukaryota; kingdom Viridiplantae; phylum Streptophyta; class Magnoliopsida; order Lamiales; family Oleaceae; genus Fraxinus; species Fraxinus albicans. The sequence goes on from CAIGRM010013755.1 coordinate 963, forward strand.
GTGTTCATTCCTGGGAAGAAGTATAAATCTAATACAAATCCATTCTATTTTCAATTCTATGTCTTGCTAACAAAAATATGTTCCTAACAAATAGCTAGATCATTTACAAAGTGATGGGCAACAAAATCATAATAATTGAAAAGAATTTCAATGCACGGCGTGAAGCTTAAGAATAACTAATCAAGAGGGGTGTTGGACTTTTAAAACTTTTTTCAAAAAATAAACTTAAGTCAAACAAGTTAATAACACGTTGATCAATTAATAATAGTAAGCAAATAAAAATAAGTAGATTAGTCAAACAATAAATATAAATGAAATAACGATAAGTAAAACGGTGGAAAGGGTACAAACGATATAATTGTGGATGTTCGATACAAAGTAATGATCTACTTCTTTCGTTACCAAACTATTCGGTACGAGTAAGGCCTTTTCACTTAATTAACTTATTGTGCAATCCAATCATTTACAATGCTTTCGGTGACTTACAAATGAGGAGTACCGATCATTATACAATATTGAGGTTTACGAGACCTCAATATGACTCGCACAGTGACTTTCAATAAGGAGCACCGATCTTTATACTATTGAACTTTCACAGGACCTCAATACAACTCACAAGTTTAGAATAAATGATTTTACAATAAAAACTCTCTTAATAAATGATACAAATGAATTAAGTACTAATAAAGACTAACATTTCAATGTATAGTAATAAATGATAACTCAAGTGTTAGATGAAAAACTTTAATGTACGTGATAATTAGAAATTTAATTCAATTAATCAAGAATTTTCAATTATAAGATGATGAAGAAATAAATGCAATGTAACTTCAAAATTCTTCTCAAAATATATATCTTTTTTAATGAATAATTGTAATAAATTAAATACCAAGAAAGAGATGACAAACTTTAATAAATATGATAATTTTACAAATTTGATTCAATCAATTAAAGTTTTCAATATGAAGAAGTGGAAAAAATATATGCAATGTAAGTTCAAAAATCTTCTTCAAAACATATATCTCTTTAAAAAAAAAAGAGAGATGAAAAACTTTAATTAAGATTATGATTAAAGAGTTTGAATCAATCAAAGTTTTTGATATGAGAAAATAAATGAAATGAATGCAAATGCAAACTTAAAGAAATCTCTTAAAATATATCTCACTTTAATACTTTTAAAGTCTTGTGAAATGATGGAAAAAGTGAGGGTATTTATAAAGTTCAAAAAACAAAATACTCTGTCAAATCGGACAACTAAAAAGACGTCGACTTTGGATCTGGATGACGAAAATAGTCGTTATGCATATGAAATCTGATGGTCGAAAATCTGACCGTCCGCCTTTTACGAATTTATAAAGGAAGATTTTACAAAACTTTCTATAGATCTGGACGTCCACATGCTTTGACCGAACGTTCGACCGTTTCAGTAGATTTTCCCATTTTTTACCCCGTTTGATCCGATTTGAATATTTTGACAAATGTAAACTTTTAGAANAATATTGAAAAAAAAAAAAAAGTTTTCCTCCCAAGTGTTGTGTGTGTGCTGTAAGTACAGGGATTTGAATCCCTGTACTTATAGCATAACTCTTTTAAAAATATGATCTAAATTCAAATATCATTTTGAAAATCAATTTTATTTTTGATTAAAACATTTTATGCAATTAATAATCAAAATATCTTCATATGCACAAAGTAATTTTTGAACTCTTATCATTCATTGCTAAATATCAAAGTATTAGTACCTTTATATTTGAACTAAGAAATTTAGTATTTGATCTTGTTTCGAAATTTGGCTCTTAGGCTCTTGATCTTTCCTTGACATTTCTCTTTTAAGATCTTTTGACGACGATCAATCAATTTTATTGTTGAATATTTTGAAAACTATAATCGCTTTAAATTCAATTGTTAGTAAACAAAATTAACTTGTTTGTTATAATCAAAATTTTAAGGTTATAATCAACCACGGTCAACACAGCACACATGAGAAAAAGAATGACTGAGATGCTTATTACAACGTAAAAGCTTGAGTTCACGAAATTGAAGGACCTAAGATTTGCAGAAGAATAATGGTCAAGGTTTCAAACGAATCACATTGCTTTTCGAGTAAACTGCTTTCTGGATCTTGGTTGAATGTCTTTCGTGTAAACATTCGTAAGAGCAAAAAGCAAGAGAACGAACACAACTTGGGCACTCATTATTCCAAAATGGCTAATGCTGTTGCCAATTTCCATCCAGCTACCAGTATTCCGGACCTGTTATCCATCGGAATGTTAGTTAGAGAGGTTGAAGATCATAGAGAAAATATCAATAACTTTTTTGAATAAAATGAAACTTATACAAGGTCAATCCCGAGAGAACTTTTGACAGACTGAACAGCAAACAAGGAATGTAAAAGGAAATGAATAATCCATAATATGATCTTGACATTGTCATTTAATGAACTGAGAATTGATCCTGAGCAAGTCAAGAAAAATGTCATCAGAAGGTGTGAAGACCGTACCAGGAAGAAGAAGTGGATTGTCATTACATCCGAACAGCAGATAACAAGGAAATAGCATCCCAACAATGGAACTTGGATCAATTTTGTAATTGCACTAAAGGCACAACTGCATTTCAGTTTCAGCAAAATGAGTACAAAACTTGTGGGACCAGAAAGATATATTACAAAGTATGCCCTAAACCGGATTACGTGAGCAATCAAAACAAGCAGAAATCAGAAAAATGCGAAGTTTTATAGCGGTTCACCCTCAATATGATCTCACATAGAAAAATAGTCCCATCAAATTCCTATATATAGCATAGGAAGCTAGGGTGATCCAGAGTCGAGGGGTTAAGTGAACTATATAATTAGGCTCCATGGGAACCAGTAAGATAGATCAATGCAATTCAATTCAACTGACCTAAAGGGGAAATATAATACTAATTTCACTAAAAATATCTTGAGCAATTGAGAGCAACATAATGTTATACAACTTAAATGATCTTTCCGTTCAAATGTCTGGAAAACATAGTATTGTCATTGTGATCTCCACCATGAAACTAAGCTACAGGACATGATACCAACACCAATATAAATCCCGAAGAGAAAAATTGTAAAAAAAAAAAAAAATCCACAAGCAAAGTCTAAGCTAAAGTCGGGACCAGATCTAAATCACTAATTTTGCACATGGTATCCTTACTTTTAACTTCATGGGGGAAAAGGGGAAAGAAAGAACAGGCTATCTTAATTCATGCGAAGCAGTTTCTTGACATCAATTAATTGAGTTCGGTAAATGCACTTACATGACAAGTATAAAGGGTATTAACAATTTGAAAATGAGAAGGGCCGCCATCAGAAATGGCTGCAATGAAAAACAAATTATATAAATTAGCAGTCTCAACAATACTTGAAAAGAAAAATCAAGGGCATTTGATCATTCACTTACACTGAAAATTGTGATGAATCGATAAACAGACGAAATCTCAAAACTAGCAATACTCGCAAAGTTACCAGTTCCAAAGAATGCAATGTTGAAGAACACCATCTGTTCAGAAAGTATATAAACATAAAAGAGGTAAGTAGACAGTCCACTACTTTCAGACATTCAATGGAACTTAATCTACAAGCACAACCTGAAAGTCCTCTTACTGTTGAATGGAAACATGAAAATTTTACATGGGATTTTACTTGATCACAAGCATTATATCTAGCAAAGCATTTGAACTTCAAATACAGACATATAGTTTATTCAAGGAAGTGAAACAACTTACTTCGATTGAACAGTTATAGGCACAGTTGGCAGTTGGTTAGGGAGTATAAAAGTAAAACACCTTTTCTCATTGGTTTGTTCTTGTTAAGAGGAATTTTATTCATTAGTTGATTTATTGGTGGAATACAGTTTTATTGACCTTAAAATCCTTTATATATTTCGTTGTTAAGATTGTGTCCATGTTTTCTTGGGAGCATAATGTCATTGTAGGGAAAAACCAAGTCAAAAAGTAAAGGATGGCGAAGATATTATAAGAAAATCAAATAGAACAGAAAATGGAAGAAAATCTGGCATTTGGTAATAATAGCAAGCACAAAATTGGTTCTTGAAAGCACTTGACAGGCATGATCAACATGGTTACTTGCTGAGGGCTGTGACCTAAAAGCTAAGGGTGTACAAGTGAAAGATTTTATATTGTGGGGACATAAACGAGAGAGCACTCTTCACTATCCTTCATCTCTTTTCTTGTGTGGTGCGCACGCACACACACGTATACACAGTCTACAATTTCAAACACTTAAATTAACCGAGAATAGATAAAAAAAAAAAATGAACTACACTGTAACTTACAAAGGCTAAGGGAATTCGCATATCAGATAACTGCAGGTGCCGATCATCATGTGCAACAATAATGTTATCCTCCATAGCATTTATTGAAGTTGGAGATCTGTTCACCTTACTTGTACAGAGAATAGCATTCTCAAATAATATCCATGCCACAAGTGCAAGAGCAAGTGCACTATAGAAGACAGCTTCATATCTGTAAGGATTCATAAAATTCAAAACACCACAAATAAATGTCAAGAATATATTCTTTACATGCAAAACGGCTTTAAGTCTTTTGACGAGATCAGTTTTAGGAATGACGGATACCCAATAGACAGGAGGAGGAAGGCAGGTGCAAAACCAAGAAATATGGAAGTAAGCCTAGACAAGAGACCAACAGCCGAAAAAAGCGGGAGAACCATGGAAAACCCTACAAAAAGAACCATTTGTGAAAACTGAAGTAGCTATATAAATTTACATAATAATCCATAATAGATGTCAGTTACAATGTGCTAATGCCAAAAATCAAATTTTATGTTTCAAACTATTTTCAGGCAATATTGAACACTGAAGGTAGCTCTACAAAATTATCAAAATGCTCTCCAGTATTCATGGAGGTCTATGGTTACTGAGCCAGTCGCAAAGTCTTCAGAATAAAAAAAGAGTACTTATGTTGACCATAAATATGATTTCAATATATGACAACACTCACTTTAATAGTAAATCACAAAAAGAAGATAACAATCTCAAGTTTTCAGCTAAATTTTTAATATCATGAAAAAGAGCCAAAACAATACCTGCAATTAACCAATTTATTACTTGGTGTAATACAAGCAACTCCTGTTTCTCAGTTCTATGTGATGTTGACAGGGACACCATCATTGATGAAAAGCCAACCAGAAGAATCTGTTTCATTGAAGCAAATATCTTAAATTAAGTCTTCCTATGGACACAATTTTGAAAACAGAGTGAAGAAAAGTAAAACAATTAAGCAAACCTGCAACTGAAAGAGCATTGGGAACTTGGATTTCTTCATGTCACGTGTTAAGCTAAGCCAATATCTACTATCTCCAGCATGCTTATTTAAATATCTTGCAACTCCTCCAATTACAATAATCAAAAATCCACTAGCAACTCTACAGGAAAGAAAAAGAACAATTCCAAATAAACAGACATGTAACTTTCTTCAGGCTATACTTGCAGCTAAATACATGGTAGGTATGTAACTATATGTATTTCAATCAAATTTCCAGTTTGAATAGATGAAGGCATGCAAGATTGTCATAGTTGAGCATAGGAGAACAACATATGCACAATACAGGCTTAGTTAGGACTCACAATTACATGGGGCAAATGCCTCAAATTCTACTGGGGATAAATATAGTAGAACTGGGCTTGCAAAAATGCAAGAATTCACTAGATTTAAGCACCAAAAAACTAATTCAATGATGTTAAAATGCATATATAGAAAAACTTACAACTTAATAAAAAATTTGTGCATGTCTGGAAACATTTTAATATCCACAACAAAAGCTGATTTTCTCATAAAAGCAGTAGATTTCAACAAATGCAAGGAGTTCTGCCACCTATTATATCCCCCAAATGAAGGAAATGTAACATTTTCACAATCATAGTTGAGCAAATCAGAACCACACATTGCACGGAACAAGCTTAGGATTATCAAAGAGTTAAAACTCACAAATACACAATTCGACTGGGGATATATATAAGAGAAATGGACTGGAAAAAATGCAAGAATTCACTAGATATAAGGACGAAGAAATTATTTAATTATGTCAAAATGCATTCATAGAAAAATTTACAACTTAAAAAATTTTGTGCAAGTCTGGAGACATTTAACATCCATAAAAATATTTTCTCATAAAAGCTGAAGATTCCAACAAACACAAGGAATTCAGACACCAATTATATCCCCCCGAGTTTCGAAAATAATATACCGAGCAAGGCTACAAATTCTAATGAGAGCACTTGAAGAAAAAGTTTCTGATGCAACATGGAAAGTCTATTCTAGGCGAACCAAAAAGTAGTGTTTGATTGCTAAAATTTGGCCAAGAAATTTTTTTCCCTCGCCACGCGCCCCTTTTCCTACAATTTAGGGAAAATGCTTTCCCACCATCCAGTCTGACGTCAAATTTTTTTTTTATTTTTTTTATTTTTTATTTTTTTGCAATGAAAACAAATTTCATAACCAGTTGTAAAAAAAAAAATTTGGACAATTTTCATGTAAAACAAAGTCAAACGAACACTAAACTTTGATAAAAAATGATTTTTTAAGAAATATTTTTTTCTTTTTTTTTTACTTTTTGGCAATGGAAACAAATTTTATAACCAATTGTGGAAATAATTATCACTTTAATGGACAATTTCCATATAAAATAAAGTCAAATGAACACAAAATTTAAAAATTTTTCGGGTGGAAAATTATAACAATCAAACACACTTAATTAACAATTCTCTGCAAAACATTTTTTAGGCAATTACTTTCCTTAGAATTCATTTTCTTTCCACCAATTTTCCACCCTTACAATCAAACGGACCCTTAGAGTTTACAGTATTTTCCTTATTTTCTATTATTGCATTTTTAAGACTTTATTTTGTTTCCTTGTAGAGGAAACTCTATTTTCCTTAATGATCCTACTTAAACTCTATACAAAGAGGCTCTTTATCTGTAATAGGACACAACTTTTATTGTTGTATACAATTACAAGTTTTCCCCAAAATTCTCTCTTCTTCTCTTTTTTCTCTTTCCCCCCTTCTTTAATTGATCATTGTTAACTTGCTTGAGTTCTTTGTCAGTTTCTCATTTCGACATTGATCTTTCCACAGAATAAATTGAAAAACATCACTTGCATCGAATATAAATATGTAACCAAGCATAAGACTTGAGGTTGAATTTAGTTATAAGGAATGTAACAAGATTTTTGAGCTTGGTTCAACCAACTTGTCAAACATCCATTCAACAGTCTGGTGCAAGCTGAGTCCATCACGTAGATTGCCATTGTACCCTAAATATGGCAATACCTATTTTTCTTAAATCATTTTCTTGAACCACGTGATCTAAAAGATTAAGCTGTTAAATATATTCATATTTATATCATTTAAATATTGTCTTCAATGCACTCTCTCACGTGAACACAGAATTAATTTTCTTCCATCAAAGCCTTACACGTGCTCAAGTTCATTTAAAGGGGTGGCAGTGAGACTTCAAGACTTTTAAATACGTGGATACTTTATTAAATCACTTGATCTAAGAGCTTAAGTTGTTATATATGGCCACATGTATACAATTTAAATATTGTCTTCAACAATGATAAATAATAATCCGTTTGCTCAGAAGTTTATAGTTTGCAAAGGAGAAGGTTTATAAAGAAAAATAGAAAACAGAGAGAGAATAACTTACACTAGTGGAGTATTATCTGGAATTTCAGCCGGCATCAAAGTAAATATGGACAAAAACCAACATGAGAGCCATACAAAAATTGGCACTCCAGATCTCCATGGTATCAAGTAAAAAAGGTAAATTGAAGCAGTAACTCCAACAAACAAGAAACACCAAGTATACAGCTTCCTCTCCATGAAGCTTTTCACCTGCATAAAGTATTAAACTGAATCGCTCGAATGCAGTTCAGATAGCTCCATATACTACTTGGGAAGTAAACATAGCATATAAAAAAACTGTACCAGGATTTCAAGAACGAACACTGAGACAATGCAAGTGGCTATAAGTTTTATGAAATAATGAATCTCTCTTCGTTGCATATCTCTCCACAGTGCTTTTATGAATTGATATTCACTAAATATTTGGGTCCACAGTAATATTGTCATTGCAAAATATGCATGATAAAGAAGAGGAGAATGTTCCACAAGTAGTAGAATACAAACTAATCCCATGAATAGGCATCCAGCAACATATACCTGCCATAAAATTGACACAGTGAGAAAAGGTGAATCGTAACAAGTGAAGTTTGATATCATCAGTGCAATATATGAAGTGAAGCAAATATGCCAAAGATAGATGCTAGTTCCAAATATTCACACTAGATGAGAAAATATTCAGACTGATTACTTAATTTTTTCTCTTCCAGTCCCAAGCCAGTGATGATTCTTTTTGATTTTCTAATATCGTGTGTTTGATAATTATATTCATTAACTAAACTCATGATAACTAACAAAGCTAATTTACTGATACGGTGACTGATTCCGAAGAATGAAGATAGATGCTAATCCCAAATGTTCACACTACATGAGAGAAATATTCTGACTGATTACTTAAATTCTCTTTCAGCCCCAAGCCTATGATAATTTTTTAGATTTTCTAATATCACAAGTTTAAAATAGGATAGAGAGCAGAGTTTCCTCTTTAATATTTCTAGTTAGGATAATTCGACTGGACTATTGTCATGTTCAAGATATTTTTCCACCTCTCATAGTTCAATGTTTTCTACAATATTTTTTTCTTACCTTTTTATCTGGTGTGTGAGCATTTTTACATAAATCTTCTCAAAATAAATGAATACATTTCGAAAAACACAACCAACCAATGACCTAAACTTGTAAACATCCCTCAAACCCCCGCTCCTCACCCCAGAGTAACCATGTTAATTTGTTCAATATTGCATAATTTTTCTCATTAACGTCCCTACTGTGCATCCCTTCTCCAAAGCCCCCAATCAATAAAAGATGTACAAACAAAACTACTGAAACTTTTGAACTCCCTGCCCACAAACAGAAAACAGAAGTTTCTAGAGATTTTGGCATAAAAATATAGAAGTTTGTTTACCTTTCCGGAATTGTTTCTCAGATTAACTACTTGCTCCTTTTCAAAAAAATTTACCGGCAGTAAAGTATAAGATTGCAACACGTGAAGTATAAGATAAATCATCCACCCAACATAGCCAAGAGAAATAAGAGTCATCAGCATCAACCAGTCATAAGTTTGAAAGTAATGAAGCCCTTCCAGTGCCAAGCTTCTAAGATTTTCTGATAGATTCTTCGCTGCTTCATAGTCCCTAACAGATATCAAATATTCTATTTGATCCAATACCCAAGAATAATTGGCCAAGGGTTTGAAAGGTTTGAAATGTAACGAGTTTGACTCCTTTAACTCTAATATATATGTCAAGGTAACTTTAATAAAATATAATAAATACCCTAGATTCAGTAGTTGAGCCAGAAATTTTGACGATGGGGGGTGAAAAAATTTTGAAGGAGCAAAATGCACATGTATTATCTCTATATTAAAAAAAATATATCAAAATTTCTACATTGATTTAAAGAAATTTCAAAATGTTGGGGAGCAGTCACCACCCCTGGATCTGCCACTGCCTAGATGCTGGAAATAGTTATAACTAATAGGCAAACAATGACAAACTTCAAAAGGCCACAACTCAAAAACCAGAAAGCAAAAACATTTTCTTTTCCTAAAATAAACTTACTTGAAAGTTCTGGAAAATTAAAAAATATTTCGTCTGAGGCTAGGAAACCAAATAGAAATATGTATGTGTCTCTCACTCTGGTGTGTAATGGCATTTGAAATAGTCATGATTGTTGCATTTTATTATAGTAGTGGCATTTTCAGTGTGAAGGATACGTGACTTGCGAAGAAATTGATTGAGAATTTGTCTCGTATTAGCGAGTACAGCCTCAACTTCTTCCACCTGGTAAAACAATCAATCCGGAGTCACTTATCCACCAATCAACTCCAGTAAAATGGGGCAAATTATTGAGAGAATGATTCAAACAGCAGAAATAAGTAAATACTGTCACCATCAGTTGGCTCAATCATGAATTGTTGAAAAAGGATTGCAACGCACCTCTCTAAAACTGACATATCCAAGAGGCAGATTCCCAACTGAGTTTACAGGGCATGGCAAACCAAGAAGCGTTGACTACCAAAAGTTTAAAAAGAAAATGAGAATTAAATGTCAATGACAGAATCTGGCATTTAAACATAAAATTCCACCGGTGAGTAATTTGTACAACCATCAATGGTGCGATATCAGCTTGGTTAACATCCAGTCTCTCTATGCCATCAAGACCCCACTCTGGTGGAGTTGGCATGTCATGCATGTGCTTGTCAACAAAGAGAACAATATTCTCAGAATGATGATTATGGGAAACTGGGACTGGGTATCTAACACCTGCTCCCCAAGCAACGAGGGGAGTATCAGTGTTTGAAGGGTGTCCATCACCGTGGCTTCCTATAATGAAAATATAGCAATTCAGCATGCTTTATACCAGATTCATAAACTAAATCAAATATTAATTTCAGCAAGTGGCATTCTAAATAATACAATGGAATTTAGACATATCCAACCTTTGTCACTCATCCCATGGTCGGCTGTAAAAACGTATGCTGTCAGATTGTCCTTGAAGTAATTCTGAATAAGATCATAAACCCTTTCAGCAATACGGTCAACAACCCTAACATTATTGAGATAGATGGATGAATAGGGCCGATGAGCATGACCATTTGAATCGCAACCAAGCAGGTGCAGAAATATAACAAGGTTATCTTGGTGAAGAAGCTGCTTCAAGTTTGCGTCTTCATTGGACCTATTTAGAAGGTTCTGAAATTGATCAAGCGACCATTCATCCAAAAAAGATGCATCTGCATAAACACTAAAGAATCTGTAAAGCATTGAATAAAGGCAAAATTAGAACCTGGTCTATTTAAGCAAATCATACTTAAAAGGATGTAACAAACCAGTGGCAAAATCTTCATATTCATGAGGATACGAATTCCAAGTGCTATGTGGTAAAGCACTACAAAATATAGGAACAATATCTGGGCTTCCAAAAGCAAATGTATGTCGACTCCTATTGAACACCGAATCAAACTCAACAGGGTTTGCCTTCCATCCTGAATATACACACGTATGCTCGAGCAGATTGCAATTAGACGTAACAAAAGAAGCACTTTCCCATCACAATACATGGCACTGAACAACTTGAGAAAGTTCACTTGGATGCAAAATAGACGTCAAAAAGATTGCCTACCTTTTGTGACAGCACTAGGATCTTCATAGAAGCCCGCAATGATTGCAACATGACCAGGCCTAGATTCAGTGGGGGGCCGGGCATGCGATACTCCCCAGCGACCACGCTCTGTAATTACACTCCTCAAAAACGGCGCTCTGTAATTCCCATCTGAATCTGGTTCGAAAAACTTGTCCGCTCTTAAACCATCCGCTGCAAAACTCTAATTATCCTTAAAACCATTCAGTGAAACAAAACATCGAACAGTAAGAGTGCAAAATAGAGAAGCAGTACCAATAAGAAGAACAAGGCGTTTAGCTGGTGCGGTGAAACGAGGAGTGACGGGGTCCATGCCGTGGACAATAGGGGTCTTGAAGTAAATGTCGAAAATGCTAAGCATGTACACAGCGTGGAGTATGATTCCTAGAACCACCAGCCATTTCTCTTTTCTTTTCAACCATTGTTTTCTTGTTTTGATGATGTTTGTTTCTTGGGAATTTTTGGCACTCACTCCCAAGATTCCATTGCCTCCCATCATGCTTTTTCAAGGTTGGGATTGTATGGTTTGTAGGGAACTGGTTCGGTGATATTTCTCCTAGATCGCATCAAATGGCGGCTGGATCTTGATGTTTACGAAGGTTGCTTGTTGAATAACGCTCTATGGTCTTGGCGCCAGAGGTTAGGTTAAACCAAAGGTCAAATTATCATTTAATTTCACATCAGGAGTTGCAATCTGGGTGAGGTGAGGGTAAATAGCATTACTCTTGCTTGTTGTGGATGGATTATTTGAATTTCTGAACCATGTTGTCAAATCTGGAACGAGGAACTAGACATGCTTCTTTATCAATTTACTATTTCAAAATCAATTTTTCTAAAATAATGTGGTTCAAATACATCCTAAAAATATTTTTGACTTTCTGAATTAAGCTTTCCCAAACATGCGGTAAGTACGAAAAATCCGTTATATGAAAGACAATGGGACTAGACATACCATTGACCAGCTTGGCCTATGTACGAGCCACATTAAAACAACTCGATGAAATAATCAAATTAAAAAGGCATAAAACTAGAAATACTGTAAACTAACTAGCCTCTACAGCTCGGACGAGCCATCTCAAAATCGAGTCATGTCACAACTTCTAACTATTTTCAAATCAATTATCAACGATATGGCTCGTCCACCTCAATACACTATAACTTGTTATCAAGCTAACGGACTTAAAGCTAAATCATGTTATTAGTTTGCAATTCTAAAGGCCTGTTTGGGATGACTTTTACTTTTACATCCTGTAGAATAGCTTTTGGAAGGAATTACCTTAGTCTTTGTTTGGAAACTAAATTTTAAATGCGTTTCTTATTTCGAAAGTGTTTTTGAAGATTGGACTAGTTTTTATCTAAAAGCACTCATAACTAAAAGAAGTACTTTTATAAAATTAGTCAAACGGGTCCAAAACAATTTTTGGATCTCAAAAGCTCATTTTGATTACTTAAAAGCCATGTCAAACGAGTACTCACTATATTAAAATTGATAATCAGTGTGATAGGCACAAAACTATTTAGCATGGTTTTTAAAATCAGTTTAGGTGATGCATCAGAGGTTAAATTAAATTAATTATTTAATTTCACATTTGATTAACATATCACGTAATACCACATAATAAGGTGCTTCAGAACCATAGCATTGTTCAAACCAATATACTTCTAGAGCTCGACACAAGCCACCTAAAAATCGAATCATGTCGGCACTTTCTATTTTTAATTATTTTTCAATTCATTATCAACTAGATGGGTCATCGACGCTTGTTTCTTAAAGACTTTTTTCTAAAATTATTTTTCTTGAAAATTATGTTCAATCACACATTCTATAATATCCACCAGTTGGACAAGTTCAATTGGCTTATTTCCTCAAAGATCAATAAAATTTTGATTAATCAAACGCTTATCACATACTCGACATTTTATGTTTCTAAAATTATCCATAATAATTGTAACTTAAAATAGTTAATTAAAAACCGGATTTATGTGTGGTTTAGTCCATTTCTAACCAATGTTCTCAAATCAGGTCACCTTTTTATCCAACCAATCCTCCTATGTATTTCTGAAGGAGAATCTGATCTCACGGATATCGACCGACTTCAACTAAAAAATTAAGATGTTAGAGAAGGGAGAAAATTTGATCTATGTAAATTGTTTTAAAACATGTCATTCTTGTGTGGAAAAACCAGAGAAAAGTAAATTAATCCATCGACATATTAGTTTGTATTAAGGAAGAAAAACAAACTAAAATTTTATTTAATTTACAGTTGAGTACATCAAATTTTACTTAGTAACGTCCCCTTGATCGGATAATAACTAATATATGGTGTGTTTTATGGATATTATTGAGAAAATAATGTGTTGGATAGATATTATTGAAAAAAAAAATGTATTTTAAATATTGATATGATGGGAAATATGTGATTAAAAAGTAAGAAAAAGCTATTGATGTGATGGAAAAATATTATTTTATTGAATAATGTATAGTTAAAATTGAGTTTTGAAAGAATGTGTACCAAACAGGGGCATAGAAAATGATTCACGTCTCTTCGTGGAATATCTTTACAAGAACTTGACTCGTGTACCTGTTAAGCACAATGTTAATGGCAACAATAATAAAGCATTGTTATGAAATAGAGAGAGTAGAAAAAAATAGAGAAGTCAATAAATTTGTATATATTATATTGAGAATCAAATCATCATACTTATAGAGAAGAATTAAGAATACAATGGTAATAAAAACTAAGATTGTAGGGAGTATAAATGTCATTCATTAATAATCATATTATTTACAACACTCTCATTCAAATGACAAGTTACAAAATACCTCGTTCGTTAAAATTTAAAATATTGACAAGAAAATTCAATGAAACAAAACTTGAGTTAAAGAAAAAGAGTACAACAACTTCCCTAACTTCAATAAATGAAGATTATTGTATCAAACTATCCATGTCTTGTACGTCAATATCTTCAAATAACATCATCTTCATATGAGATATTTATCAACCTTTGAAGACTATAAAACATGATGATTCGAAAAATATCTTTTGTTTATCTCTTCGGGAGTCTCATACATGTCAAAGTATTATTTTGAAGGTAAATGTTTGATAGGTTATGGACATTCGTTATACAAATAATATACATTGTTAAAATTTTATTAGGAAAAATTTGGTGGGAAATTTCTAATAAAGGAAAAATAATATATTTATTCTTTTAAATACATTACAAAAGTTATCTCATTAAAAATCTTGTCAAGAAAATTTAATTAGACAAAACCTTGATTAAGAGAAAAATAGTAAAACACATATTCACTCCCCCTTATGATAATATCACTTGAATTATAGTTCAAACATATTAAATCATTTAGGGATAACATTAATAGTTATGCAAGATAAGTTGACTATAACGTATTTCAAATGTCATGTATCGCCAAAATAAGATGATATAGACTTGTGATTTCATCCACCACAATCTTTGTGAAATCCACTATATTAAGAATCGTTCATTACATATGACGACTTCATTTTTCTCATTTCCCTTTTGCATAAGTATACATATTTAGATTTTCAGATTGCAGGTTCAGAAATTTCAAACTTTTGTAGTAAATTCAGTTTTTTATTTGGCCAATCATTACTTCGATTGATATATTTTGACACACATTTATCTTGATTCCTCGCTCTATAATGTTGTACATTATGTGTAAAAATATTGTTGACAACTTGTTATTTTTCGATTATGTATGTATGTATGTATGTATGTATGTATATGTATTTTTATTATTTTTTCGTATAACGACATAACTTATGAAGATATCTCAATTTTCAATATATTAGGTACTTGACCTTTTCTGGAATTTATAATTTGTTATAACTAAATACTTATCAAAAGCATATGCATCTTCAATGGAACCATCTTTGCCAATTGTTCCATTTTCATTTGAATTTTTTTAATATCGGAATCGAATATTATCGTGTTTGAGGCGAATCACAAATTTATCAAATATATATCAATTAATTGTCCTCATGACATTAATTCGAGTTGAAATATTTAAAACTTGTGTGTGAGATATTGTCAATCTCTTTAGTTAATAAATGTATCTAAGTGAATTATTGTCGAACTTCATGTTCGAATTGTCTTTTGCGTGGATACAATGACGCATTTGTACGTCATTTTCAACTTTTTCATTTCTCCCCCTAATGCTAAGAAGAAAACAATTAAATCAAATTGATAATCAACAAAATGCGGTATAAAATATTACTCGTTAAGGTTTAAAATATTTTATAAGGGTTCAAATTAAACTTGTATTCTTAGCATTTTTTAGTATCCATCTCAATGCGTTGCTATTGAGCAATGATAAATAACAAATGATATATTTTTGAGATATGTGCTACTTCGTATGCACTTTGTATTTTACTATTGTTTTTTCAAGAGCAATATATCAATACTCTTTTAGAATAATGCAATTTTAATGTTATGCTTTTTAGAAGCAAAACAACATTTTATTATTTAAAATATAAATTACGTTAGATTTTACTTAATTTATGCTCTTTGGGGCAAGTAAAATCTATTTAGAACATCAATAATAGTGTGATAATTAATCGAACAATAAGAATGTGATAATTAATCGAACAATAAACAAGAAGAAAAAGAATTAAACTATGGAGTAACAATATTTTGTAATAGACAGATATACAAGCACTAAATCATAAATTATACTCGTACTGAAAATAATAAGAATGTGATAATTAATCGAACAATAAACAAGAAGAAAAAGAATTAAAACGGAGAAATTTTAATGTTAATATAATCATGTTGGTGCGATGATTTAGTTTCATTAATCAAACATACGCATATGTAGGATATGGAGTGTAATTTATGCCAACATAATAATTAGAAATGGTTTTAATTTACGTAAACAGATATGCATATATGCATTAGTAAAATAAAATAATCATGATTCATTAGTACGGATGTGCATACAAACGCTATGCATGAGTAAAAAAATATTACTACTCTTTGGAGAGGGATCGTGTTTCGTTTCAAAACAAGTGATTATTTTTCTAGTATATTAATTCAATATAAAAGATGTTTCTTCTAGAGCAATCAGTTAATATTCTTCTAGAATATTGAAATTGTACTGTCTTACTCGTCATGAGCAGATAATATTCTTTTAAAATAGCTGCGTTTCTTTGAGAACACAACGAGATATATATCCTTCAAACACGTATTACTTTAGAATATTATATTTTACAATATAAAAATTAAAGAGCAAAATATTAATATTCTTCTCGGATATCACAATGTCATGCTCTTAGAGGGCAAATAATGATTACGGTAATTTAATCACTGCAGTTATGCAAACAATATAGAAAGATGTGGGATTAAATAATGATTACGGGATAATAATCACTTTAGGAGGAAAGAAAAAAAATGAAATCATTACAAAATCTGGACGGAAAACTGGGTGCGTGATTTTTGGGCAGAAACTAAGTGCATGATTTTGAATTGTAAAGAAATTTGGACGGAAACTAGAAGAAAATTTTATGTTTCTTCATAATAGGTAACCGACTAATTTTTAACAGTCTGAAGAAACAGGCAAGCGGCTTGCTTACAAATTTGGACGGAAACATAATTTTTTTTAGAGAACATCTATTTTGACTTATCATGCATATGTATAAAAAAAATTATTAACTTTTGACAAATCATTCCTATCACGAAGATGAATAATAAAAAATTTATTATTGACATACCATCAAATTGATTTCGATGATTATGCTTATGAAAATTATTAGCTTCTAAATAATCCACTTTAATTTTGGGTGAATCGTACTGATAACATGTTTTGTGTGTATTATATTGAGAACCAAAGCCTCATATTTATAGAGAAGAATTATGGATACAATGATAATAAAAATTAGGGCCACGGAATTTTTTAAAAATCTACAAAATTAAGAATATTGTTTGAAATTCGGAATTGAGTCGAGAAAAAGAACCTTAGCATATTGTATGTGTGCACTTGCAAGTTTCAACCATCTAAGCTCTCTTCTATACATTCTATAAGAAAAAGGAAAGAGAGATGCACGTCTTTGTGGTGATTAGAACAAAGGATGTCAAGAGAAAGAGCACTACTTTTAAAGCAATTTTTTTTTTATAGGAAACAGATAATTAAACCAAGGACAAAAGCTACTTATAAGTGATAATTCAAGAGTATAATTCTGGCATATACTATATTAAGAGAATGATAAGTTGCACTCTTGGTAGATAGCTGCACATAGCCTTAAGACAGCTTCACATATCAGTGAAACATAAAACATGGGTTTCTCAGCATAATCAAGTCTGACTTTCAAGCCACATACATTGGACATGCTCGATACGTTAGATTAAACAAGACCAGATTAAAATAAAGAAGAGGGACGCGTGATTAAATTTGTCAATTGTCTTATCCAGTTTCTAGTACAGCATCCTTATCATGCATTAAGTTGCACACAAGGCACGCCATTGAAAAGTGGAACAGACTTTCAAGGTTTTGAGTTTACTTCCAACTTTCTCAATCTATCCTGACTGAAAGGAGTTTAGGTTATCATTTACAAAAGCAATTTTGGTTGGGCATGGCATAGTTCTCACACTTGATCCAATTTTGTAGCCAAACTTAGCAAAACAACTTACGTTACTTATAAGAAATTTTAAGCTTAGCCATACAAGCTACAATTTTATATAATATGCTTGACTAGGCACGATCGAGGAAGAAAAACATATGGCAAAGTCTATTAGATGTCTAGTTAAGTCACGTCCAATCTAACATATCAAACATACAAATTCACAATCCAGATTTCACAAATGAGACTAGAAAATGAAGCTTTATCTGAGCGGCCATCTTTAAAGATAGATTGATTCATTGTTCACCTAGTAATACATGAAATAAGATGATTTTACAAACATAATCAACAGAGACAGGCATATAACTCAACTAGTAATGAGTTTGACTACAATCTGTTACTCAAATTTTGACAGAAAACTTCAAATGAAGTCATTTCATTCCACAAAAAACCAAGCAGTTAGAGATCTAACTCATATCTTCTTCGTCTTGGAAGCTCAAATTCAATGTTTGTAACTTGAAGCCTGACCCTTGTATAATTTCGACCAAACTTGAAGCCACCCCTGTAGCTTGTACGGTTGTTTGCTTTCTTAACTATACAAAATAGAAAGAGATCGTCAACTTACTATTGTGATACTGATTATGAATTAAAGAAAATAGATTTTGTTCTACGCTACAAAATAATCTTCACAGTCCAGTTCTTATGCCCAGCTGTTACTGTCCCTCTTTGATACCAGAAGCTCGTAAACAGGAAAGAAATATAAAATTACATAATTTTCTAGAACCATGCTTGGATAAGCTGAAATGTAACTTTTTGTTTCTTAAAAAAAATTATTTATTTTAAGACAAACTTATTTACTTTTAAGCTTAGCCAAACATGCTCCTAAGAAGTTTACCAAATTATCACAATATTCTCTAAGTGTTAGAAGCGATGCATTTCAACTTAAAAAGCATCTAGACAAAATTACTATAGTTGGATTCACATATGAAATACACATCCAAGTCTTTCGCTGCTTTCTTGGGTTTGAAATTGAAATATTCATTTAGGAAAAAGTAAAAAAAAACAAAATACAGAAATAATTTTCTCTACACCCCACCTAATTTCTTTCTCCACATCTTAATGAGAAAAATTGTTAATATGACGTAACCAGCAACGGGTAGTGAAGCTCACCTTCACACTGGCAATGCCCTCGCGAACTTGTACTTTGAGAAATGAAATGCCTTCTAATTCCTACACAATACAATAGATCCACATCAGAAAGAATGATTAAGCATGAACTCATAGATTCATCTATAATCGGAAGATTAAGTAGTGGATAACTTTTGAAAATATATTTTAGAAGCAGACATCAAATTTTAAACAAAGAAGAATGTTTTCAGCAGCTGGAATATAAGAAAGGTAAAGTCACCCTGCCAGTGTTTTACCATCTTGAATGAAGACCTAATCTGATGACTCTATTGAGCTTGAAGCACGTTTGGTTAAGCTTGAAAGTGACCTTCAAGTAACCTTTTTGCCAAGCATGTTTGAGGTTTTTCACAAGTTGCTTTTATATTTTAAATTTTCGACATAAAATCTTACAGTTTTTAACTTACTGTAAAGAAAGTATAACTCATTTTTAAGCTTAGACAAACATGCTGTCAAATAGAAGTGGTCAGTTCTCTGTGTAGCTATTTCAAACTTACAAAGGGACTCGAGGTGGTTTCTGCCGCTCGGGAATTCTAAAGGTTCCAGTATCAACCTGCATTTGTATTTTGTAAGACTCGTTCCAGTCCCTTTGAAAATTATATTTGACCTTCTAATATTATCACGAAAACCATCATAAATTTATATATTTACACTTAAAACAGATTTCCTAGACCTGCCACGGCTAGTGGCATGAAGAAAGAGTTGGCTACGAACTGATGGTATTTGCCTTCATACATTTACTTGAGCAACACAAGTCAAAAGAATAATGCTATTCATTTAGAGTCTAGATCATAATCAGTCTATTTCCAATGTACATGAATGCATTCCAACTTCATTGGAGACTCTAGATGAATATCATTACTCAAGTCAAAACGCAAAAAGGAAATGAACTCAGCTAAAAAAGTACAAATACATTGAGCTAAAACTAGTAAAAAAATTTCATACTAAAGAAAATCCATGAGGTATGCTTCCTACCCCATAAGAAAATTTAGATAAATCCGACTTAGCCTCAATACCTGGTGTTTCAGTTTCGAACATTTCAAATGTTGAGAACGGAAAGAAAAGGAAATGATATAAATGATTACCTCCAAAGCTTTGGTCACTATGGGAATAGCAGCATCAATCATTGATCCTTCTGCCTAGACATTTCAAGAAGGCACAAAAAGGTAGTTAAAGCCAGAATGACGATTTTTAACAGACTCTTGCTAAGAACTCAGCCAATTGATAATTAGCAGTTACTAGATAACAGGAATTTCGCCACATTCATCATTAGTTATTGTTCCATGGTAATGAAATAAATGATGGATTGTGTAAGAAATTATCGAACTTTTCCTCATCATCCCATTATGTAGCAACTGACTCAGTGCACAATTTTTGTAAATGAATAGCCGCAAGACTCTTCCTACAAACTAATCAACTTAAATTATGTCTCCAACAAGTCCCTAGCATGTCTAACATGGGCACAATTTCATAAATGGACTCGCAACCGCTTATGCTCCCTTGAATCGAACGCCGTAATCATGACAAAGAGTTTCTATTCAACAAATTTGCTTCCCCTTAATAAATACATAGAAATACCTGAAAGAACATTGTGAGGGCATCAGAAGAGGAGACTGGAACAGAAACTGTCTGTTCAGCAGTGGCGGCAGCTGGCGGCGGAGATGCTTCAGCTTCAGCTTCCGCAACAAGGGTTTGTTCTTCCTCTGCGACAGACATTATTTTTGTGGGTCTAAGAAACCTTCGCTTAGAAGAAGAAGCAGTGGCGGAAATTTTGATTTTATTTTGAAACCGAACACATGGGAATTGCAATTGGATTGGTCTGAAATTAGATGACGACGAAGTGAGAAGAATATTGGAATTGGGTGTGCAAATTGAGAATGCAGAAATTGAAGCCATTGTATGTATATTATCAACTATCTGTGAGGAAGAGGGAGGGTGAGAGAGAGAGAGAGAGAGAAGGGGGGGGGGGGGGGGAGGGGGCGG
>CAIGRM010013776.1:0-24564 GCA_903798335.1 Fraxinus albicans
TTCTCATTCTTCTACTCATTTTCAACCACACATACTTCAATAAAATAATATTTTACATCACATCAATAATTTTTCCTTCATTTTCAACCACGTATTCCCCATCACATCACTTCAAAAAAAATGCATTATCTCATTTTAATGTGTACCAAACAGGCTCTATATCTCATCAATCAATGGTACATCATCAGTATATCATTTCAGTTAGATACAACTATACCTAAAAATGGTACTGTATATCATTTTGCTTGTTGCAAGGCACAACAAAGAGAGTGAGTCCATCTAATCAAGTAGGCATCACCACTAGTTCTATTTCAACTGGTTTCACCTTGACAATGTTATCCAACAAGGCCAAGATGACCAGAGTATAAACCAAAGCCTGAAAGAAGAATGATCAGACGGAACAAAATTGGGGAAGGGGGGACTCGGTGGACTGTATTGCTGGGCCATATTCTCATTCTTCTACTCATTTTCAACCACACATACTTCAATAAAATAATATTTTACATCACATCAATAATTTTTCCTTCATTTTCAACCACGTATTCCCCATCACATCACTTCAAAAAAATGCATTATCTCATTTTAATGTGTACCAAACAGACTCTATATCTCATCAATCAATGGTACATCATCAGTATATCATTTCAGTTAGATACAACTATACCTAAAAATGGTACTGTATATCATTTTGCTTCTTGCAAGGCACAACAAAGAGAGTGAGTCCATCTAATCAAGTAGGCATCACCACTAGTTCTATTTCAACTGGTTTCACCTTGACAATGTTATCCAACAAGATGACCAGAGTATAAACCAAAGCCTGAAAGAAGAATGATCAGACGGAACAAAATTGGGGAAGGGGGGAGTCGGTGGACTGTATTGCTGGGCCATTCAAAGTTGTGGAACATCAACACTTCGTCAAACTTGAAACTCCGCCTAACTCCAATTGGGGGGGAATCTATCACGTATCAATTGTCATAAAATATGACTTGAAATAAGTTGGTTGAATCCACATTCGGCAAGTTGCCTCAATTCTACAACAAATGTCTGAGCTAATATCTAATTGGTCCATCCAAGCTCCCAGATGCAAACTGAAAGTATCCAATTAAATTTTAAGCAAAAAGTAAAGAGGTTAATCAAGCATCTACAGTTAACAAGTAAAAATGTCCTATCCCAATAATCTCATGCATATCATGGGTAATACTATTTAACACTTAGCCCCTGCTTGGTAGGGATTAAAATCAGTCAAAGTCAAAAGGTGAGAAAGCAGTTGATAAAGTCGGGGAGGATTGAGTGGGACCCAAAAATCTATGATACAAGAAACAGTGAAGTTAAAACAGGAGTGGGGTTATCATATCTCAAATTAGTTACTTATTCAATGTCATTTTAATGTTTCGGAAATTCTTATGCACATAATATTTAAGGAAACTGCAAGATGGATTCTCGTGAAAGAATTCAAACAATAATAGAAAGAAAATTAATAATTTTGATAAGGAGAATAATTAAATTTTACCTGCCGAACAATTGGATTTGTTGATGAGGAGAATTCATCAGTCATCCCTTGCCAAACAACCTTTCCTTCATGGAGAAATATCAGCCTACATATGATGATAAGTTTGGATGAGAAGAGTACCAACAAGCATCCCAAAAGACAAAGACCGTAATTGTAAAATGAAGTTCTAAAAACTAATGAGTACCTATCAACGGCTCTTCTGATTGTACTATGTTGATGAGTGACAACAACATAAGATGCAATCTTTCCAGGCTTCCCAAGTGCATCCTCGCCTTTCATATGAACAGAGCGGATGAGATCCTCAACTACAGTAGATGCAATTGGATCCAGTCCAGCAGTTGGCTCATCATACAGGAGCACCTGCTCAGATGTGAATGTAACTATCACCAGAGAGGCAAATGACCACATTTCTATCAAATTTATCAGAGCTTAAAGAAAAGTACAATTTCAGATCAGAAGAGCTGTCATTGTTTAGTCTTTGTCCTGTCTACCCAGAGATTGCCCACCCCCACAACGGCCCCCTCTCTGGCGCTGTGCGTGTAGACCTATTTTAAGTATTATGTAGTTTCTATATTGACTAAAGATCTCCAAAATGCTGTCTACACCTATGATTGCATCAGCAATGTTCACCATGCATTTCTACAAGCCCCATAACTTTAAAAAAAAAAGGAAGGATATCCCAAGGTTGGATTAAAATAAAAGTTTTGTTTAAACTCAATCAAGCTAGTCCATTATATTGGCATTAACTCTATTGAAGTTAAAGAGAAAAGAGGTAGCAAAGAATATAGCAATTCCAATGTATGCTCAATACCAGGGCGGCAAGTAAGCTTTTGATCTAGGTTGTACAAGCATGAGCTGCTCTTTGTCAAGCTAGATCTGAGCTCGAACAGGTACCGAGAAAGGAGAGTTGCTCATAACTCATAAGATTGCAAGTTATTTTATCATTTAACCGTTTGATAAGTAAGAGCTAACAATTAAGTAATGTAGTTTCCTTTCAACGAATGTTTATTTTCAGTGGGAAAGCTAAACATCAGAAAAAATTCCTCAGGCTTGAACTCAAAACAAGCTGAAATCACACTAAGATGTTAAATGCTTAGCGCGAAAAAGCTTGAACCTTGTTTGCTTTACTCTAGCTAGAAGTCAAAAAAACTATATCCTACTCTAGCTCAGTCAAAAATTATATCCTACTTAATATATAAGTAGATCAAGCATCTCTTAGTGAAGGAACTTTATAATGCATGCATTGTCTACGTCTTTCTTAAGACTTCTAACAGAGGAAAAGTTCATAACTTAGATTAAGGTTAGATTTATGCAGAAGTGTACTCCAAAACACCACTTAGTAATCAATATAACCAGGCATCCACTTGGAAAAATCAACTTTGATCATGCAAACATGATTTCTGAACTTAACATTTTCACTTTGATGCCAACATTAACTAGCTCCACTTGTCAATTGATTTATGCAGTAAGCCATAAATGAAGCACACCAAAGTCATTCATTACCAACAGACATAACATGCACATTTATAATGATCAATATTAACTGACAACTTGAATATTGATGCTTTTTCCTTGGATCAATGCAAGTTAAAAGAGTTGCATTCAGAATCTGTAAAATAGACCACATAAAATCCCAAAAATAAGTTTGTCCAGATTAATAAAAATTAATTCATAAAATGGAAGATGTAATGTTTGATGCACAAAAGATAAATCCATATAAGAAGAAAACATAAAATAGCAACCATAGATAACTATAGGCACAATAGAAAGAACATAGTAATGTACCTCAGGCTCTACTGTGTCCTTTGTGGTATCAAAGATTATGGAACGAGCTAAAGCAACTCTTTTTTTCATTCCACCAGACAATTCAGAGGGCAATCGGTCCTCAACTCCCTGCAAGAAACATTTATTGGAACATTTAAAAAATAATAAAAAGCAAGGATACATATATCCATATAAATTGCCCAAGGACGAACTCTACCACTGACTTTACTGCCTCTTTCATTACTTAGGCAGTTTCAAATGGATCGGGTCACTAATTTCCTATCTTAACATGCATCTTCAGATAATTGTATCTGCTACAAAGCCAAAACAGGCCGGCTAATAGTAAGCATAAAGCATCGCCCATTTATTAAATTTTCTATTCACCTACGTGCATGTCTTGTTGACTGAGGTTTAACCTCTTAAACAATTTTATGCTCCTAAGTCAAAAGCAATGCCTAAAAAAATTCCAGGAATTGATGTTTTAACAGTAGGCAATGCAAAACCAAGTACTTCAGAAATGATTCACATTGTTCACATAGGGAAGATAGTGTGTTTTGCATTTCTTTTTATATGATTGCCATAATACAATTATTTATCTGATGACTTGCCAGCAAACATTCGTAATTTGCATGAGTGCCCATGTAGCCACTCTCTTAATGCAGCAAATAAGTGTATGGTTCAGTATGCTAAATAAAGCTGTCTTGACAAAGGACAGTGGTTTTTGTAAACCTTCAATCCAACAGCAGCTAGAGTATCGGTGACAAGCTCTGCAATTTGATCCTCAGGCATAGTTGAATTCTCATATCTGTCACAGCAAAAAAGAGCAGATGCAAGACTTAGAAATATGAAAAATTTACAACAACATAATGGTAACTTGTTAAGAAACAAAGATCCATTAAAAATCTTAAAAGGATTCTCCATCACATCTTACAAAAGGAAACCAACATTTTCACGAACAGTTAAAGAATCAAACAGAGCTGCACTCTGAAAAACCTGTTACATTGCAAAGGAGATTTAAAGAACCATTTGATATCATTATAATATGATAACTATGAATTATATACTTGATATAGCATACCAAACCTATTCGAAGACCAGATATTTCCTCATCACTAATCAAACCATGACGCCTTCTACCTCGAATCAAAACCTCTCCCTAATATTTCAACATAGTTCACAAAGATCTCAACATGAAGAAAGTCAATATATATATGAAAAGCAGAATGGTAAAAAGATACATCAATAGAGAAGATATAGTTCTAAAATGAGAGACAATGAGAATTACCTTGTCTGGAGCAAGAAGCCCAGCCATGATCTTCAAGATTGTTGACTTACCAGTCCCAGAAGGCCCAATTATTCCAACAGCTTCCCCAAGCCTAATCTACAAATGGGCTAACGTAAGATTAATACGCGATGAGAGGCTAAGAGATTAGGAATATTCCTAACATAAATGGTAAAGAAAACGAAATTTAAATCTTAAACTCTGAAAGTGCATTATTATATGCCTTGCCAATTATACACCACAAAGCAATGGGCATAGCTTGACGTCATCATGCGATACACGTAGAAACTGAAGGAACACAGATGCACAAACATAGGCATGGAAGAGAGGGGGGACAGGCTAACCATGATGTGCATAAATCAGATATATATAGAATAACACATTTAATTCTACAATACATGTTGAAAAATCTAGTTATTGGTTTGATTCCTGGAGAATATACTACTGAAGTTGAATTTCTAGCAATGCTACATAACTGTTTCATGAAGCATAATTCACGAGATTGAAACATTAAAACAATTGAATAATCAAAAGCAAAGAAAGTTCACCTTGAAGCTCACACCTCTTAAGATATGCTTTTCTCCAAATGACTTGTATACATTCCTACATTCAATAAGCACAGGTGATTCATCCTCGAGCTCTTTTCCCACACTCAAATTCTCTGTTTCATGTGAACCCTGGAGAAGGAATACACAGATACATTGCCTTGTGAACTTACTGTAATGAATATGAACATAAGTACTATAAGCTCAACTACACGGATACATTGCCTCATGAACTCACTGAAATGATTTGAACAGAAGCAATGTAAGCTCAATCAAATTCAACCTTTAGCAACTGTCATCCAAACACGAAGTCTGTTCTACAGGTTTCCCATTGACATCAAGATCAATTGTGAAGCAGACTAATGGATAAATATTAAATGAAAAACGCGATTTGGGAAACTATGAGTACAAAGCAAAATGCTATATGAAGCAAAACTTAGATATCATCAGTGATCTGCCAGAATAAATACTAAAAATGGCACCATCAAGTATAAACGTAATGGAAATTTGAGGACAAATCTAAGTTCACAGAATGATAATCTAACAAATAGTTTGGCAGAACTATTAATTTAAGAAGAAAATAAAAACTTATTGACCCCAAATACTTCTCAAAAGCAAAACTAAATAATTAGATGACAAATGGATATAACAAACTGAAAAAAAAAATTGTGAAATGCAACTGAATATGATCTATAGAAAGATATTCTGATATCACAGCCGAACTTAACATTGCAAAATTATAAACCCCGCGATAGGTTTCAATTTCAAACTATTTTCTTTATAAATATCTACTCCCAGGACTCAATTCTACGCCTTCAAAGATGCATTTCTAAGCATTTTATTCAAACATAAAAGTAAAAAAGACGTTAAATTGCAATCAAAGGAAGAACCTTTGGTCTTACAGTGAATTTGGTGGGTGTGAGGTCCGCGATACAATTACAAGCGGAAATAATCTTTTTGAATCTCATTGAGTTTTGATTACCATCAACAAAGAATCCTGGAGGGGAGCGAAAAGACCGACAATAGCCCTTGCCGCTATTGCATATGCCTTTTTTAAGAGTATGCTTGTATACAAACGAACCATTACCGGCACCAACTGATGAAAACATTGCTTTCACTAACAGATAATGCCAGTTGAGGGGGTTTCGAATCAAATGGGACGTTTTTGAGGGCCACCCAGATCCGAGAAAATGGAAAATCGGATTCTTTAATCCAAATTGTTTCAAATTGTCAAGCCGAGAATGTGTGCTTGTGAAAAGGGCAGACCATACAAGGGAATTTACATTGGGCTCTCCAATCTTAGAGATTTGTCAATTAGGTCCTCAATCTAATAATTTGGTGATTGAAGTCTCTAATGTTTCCCTTTTAGTCAGTAAGGTCCCTGAAGGACAATTTTTTTGATTAAAAATTTCATGTTTTACTAAAAACAATTTAGTCCAATGATTCTAGCATGCATTTATATTTTAATCGTCATATCGAAACTCGTGTTAATTTTATTTTTATTGAATTAATTACTATGAAGCATCGTTATCAAACTCAAATTGTTATGCTGGTCAGAACATATAATTGGTCTACATTCAGAAGCGACCTTGTCTGCACAATTGATCCAAATTGGTCAAATCCAAAAGTGTTGTATTAAATTTTGACAATCAAATGTTTTGATCATAGTCAAAATATATTTAACGTATTGACCAATTTTTGTACAAGAAACTAATATTGTTTCTAATATTTCATATTGCTAATCATTATATGTAAATTTACAAAATTCAAATAAAATGTTTCGCTTCTTATTAGATTAACTGCAGTAAGTGATTGTCAGAAAAGCACTTTTAGAGTGTGTTTAATGAATATTATTGAGGAAATAATGTATTTTAAACAGTGATTTGATAAGAAATATGTGGTTAAAAAGTAAAGAAAAGTTATAGATGTGATTGAAAATATTATTTTATAAATTTTGAAAGAATTTGTGTCAAACGGGGATTTACCGCATCACATTGGTCCAAAAAAAAGGGGGAATTGTGTGTATAAGAGGAATGAATCATAAATTAATAATATATTAATTTAGTAGTAAGTTAAATTTACATTTTTTCTTTTAAGTGACTCTTCATGAACATCATCTTCTTTTTGAAGTACTTTCAATGCAGCTAAAGATGTATTAAATCTCTAACTATATGCTTATCATAATAATCTTTTATATAAAAGAACGTGTAACAGTTCAAGTGTAGAAATTAAATTTAGAATTTTCCTTTTAAGATGTTCTTTATTAGCGTCATCTTTTTTTTTCAAATACTTTTAATATACTTGAAGATGTATATAATTTTTAAGAATAACGAATTTGTAACAGTTCAAGCGTAAAAATTAATTTTACAATTTTTCTTTTAAAAGGCTCTTTATTAGCATATCTTTTGTTTCAAATATTTTCAATTAGTCAAAGATGTATGTAATCTATAAGAATAATGCTACTTGTACAATTTTTTTTTTTTTGTGTGTAAAATTAAAGCATAGAAATTAAATTTACAAATTTTCTTTTAAGAGGCTCTTTATTAACGTATCTTCTTATTTCAAATATGAATAATGCTACTTATACAATTTGGTAGACAATTATATGAGATGGCAGGCATTATATCAATTAATTTGAAAAACTATTTTCGATATTTCCAACACATACATCGTCAACCAAGATGTACAACTTGATTATACAACTACTTTAATTCTTCAAATATTTTCAATGTCATCAACGATGTATGTAATCTATAATAGTATGCCTATAATTTTTCTTTTAAGATGCTCTTAATTCGCATCATCTTCTCTTTCAAATACTTTCAATGTAATAAAAGATATGTGTAATCTCTAACAATAACACTACAACGTCATCTTCTTTTTCAGATACTTTCAATTTCGTCAAAGATGTATATAATCTCTAATAGTATGCACACAAATTTTCTTTTAAGAGACTCTTTATTAGTGTCATACTTATTTTAAATACTTTCAATATTGTTAGATATGTATGCAATCTCTAATAGTATCCCTACCATGTATATAAACTCTAGAATCTGAAGTTGTTAGTTCTGAGCTTGTAATGGGAAAGGTTTCATTTTCAGTGGTTATGGAAGTACTCATCATGATCATCCTAATTTCCAACATTATGTTTGGTAAGCATTTCCTCTGCGTGTGTGTATATATATATATATATATGCTCCATAGCCCATATTTCAATGAAAACTAAAATAAAACTTGCACATGCTTAATGTGTGCGCGCGTAAGAAAATTTATAAGAAAAATTTATATTTGTAGGAGTGCCAACAACATATGCAAGCAGCAGACTAAGCTACAACAATGGCAAGGAGAGATCGAAGATAACCTTTTGCACGAAGAATGAAGATTGTATAGGATTTTGTTCATTCGTCAGGCTTGGGAAAAGCTGTGGTTGTTATGTACCCAAAGGAATTTGCTGTTGTAAAAGACACCAACCTAAATATTAGGAAAATAGGATCGGCGAATTGAGAATAAGTGTTGAACAACTATTATCTTCTTGTTGCTTTTGGCACAACTCGAATCTTTAAATGATTTTCTCCTTAGACAATTGCACTATTTGTAACTTTATGTTAAACTTTGGCACTTGTTGCTCCTACAAATTTTAAACGTTAAAAGCATAACCGCGGAAATATGCTGTTGAAGCCGAGGAAAATGTACATTTAAAGTCTTCCGAAATGAAAGAATCAATTTCTTAGGGTTTGACTCACCGAGAAAAGCTACTAGAAAAAATTTGGCACAACCCCTTTTGTCGAGCCTAGTCTGTACCGAATTGCCCATCCGAAGCTATGCACAAACATCAAAACGCGTACACGCCTCTTTTTAATGTAATTAAGCAAAAAGACGGTAAATCTCAGCATAAAATAGAGGAAAAGCCTACCCTCATCCCCTCTTACATAAAGGAAGATGGCCTATTCACCAATCTGTATAAATGGAAAGTTGTGGCCCCAAATGGAAGAGGTAAGACACAACTATGTCTTGATTCTTACTGCTGATTCCTCGTTCATTAGAGCCAAGGAATACAAGCCATGATTTCATACGATCATACAATGATACTAGAAATAATTTCAACATTAAAATTGGGTAAATTTTCACAGTGAAGACATGAACAACTCTTAAAAACTAATCAATCCGAGCCAGCAAATTCAACAGGCACTCTACTAATCAAGCCAAGAACATTACATGGATTAACTAAAACGATTTGACGTATAATACAGAAACCTTATCCATCCAAAACCACTGAAAGCTAAAGAACCCAATTGTTCCTTTTCATCGACGTACAGAAACCTTATCCATTCAAAACCACTGAAAGCTAAAACATGAGATATCAAACCCAATTGTTCCTTTTCATCGACAAGGTCCAACGACAATAATTATCCAGAACCAATAGATCAGCAGCCGAAAAATTCACAGGTAGCATGCACATCTTTTATGTCAAATTAAAACTGCATCTCTTCTATTGCCCTGGGAGTCCAAAGCTCAGATTAGATCTGCCACATTCATAGGCATTTCATCGATCTGGGTACTGTAGTACTGCTCTATATCTCTTAAGATTTTAATATCGTCACTTTTAACAAAGTTAATTGCAACACCCTGCACGTCATCATAAAATTAAGTAAATTACAAATAATTATCATAAAAGGTAAATTCGACGATACAACACAAAAAGAAAGCAGATGTTACAAGTTAGATGTAAAACAAAATATGATAAATGTAAATCATTTAACCAGTTTCAGTTAATGATGTTGTGTTGGAACTATAGCAGTTAATATCAAAATATCTGCATGTTGAAAGAAATACTATCTAGACGGCTTATTAGCACAAAACGTCCCTGCGTTTAGCCTGTAGTGTACAAAACGTCCTTACGTTTCGAATATTTGCATTTTCATCCCTATTTCCACGTGTCATTGTGGAAAACGTCATTTGCATCTATTTTTATCCAATTTCTCAATTAAAAATTGTAAAATGACAAATATACCCTCATATTTAAATAAAACAAAATGAAAAAAAAAAAAGAATAAATTGCAATTATACTCCCAATTTTTTCAAAACAATACAGATATGTCCCAAATAATTAAAATAAAAAATCAAATGAGAAAAGAAAAATCTTTTTCTTCTTTCCCCCCTCCCCCAGGAAAGCCACCCGCCACCAAACCCACAGCCGCCGCCACCAATTTCTTCCACAAAATCCCTCCCATTTTACTTCAACAAACAAGAAGAATGCACGCACAGTCTCTCTAAAAATGAAACCGGAAATTCCAGTTTTCAGTGTTTCTTTTCCTCGGCTTCTTTTCTATTGATGGTTTAAGGGTTTCAGTCGTCATCTTTGAAGTATTTGATAAACACTACCAATAAAGATTGGAACTTCGGAATAAATTTACAGCGGATCAAAGTCTTAGGAGCATTGAGGCAAAGAGATCTGAAGAGAAAGCTTAAAGAATCAGCTTCTAAAACTTGGATTTAATACAATTTTCAAAGTTCCACCAAACAATTATCTTCTTACCTGAAAAATCTAATAATTCTTTCGGTTCAAGATTGTTTCAGAAGTTTACAAAAATTGTAATTGATCGACAAAAAACAGTGTTCTCAATGTCGAAACAAAGAACGAGAAAGCAAAGAAAATCCTTAACTAATCAGAATCGTAAAACCGAGTTCAGAAAAGACCTCAATTTTGCTGGGATCTTATCTGAACTCACAGAAATTAAGGTGGAATTAGAGAATTCTACAAGAAATCCAAGACCCAGAACAAAATTTATCAGAAATCGTGCTCATATTCAAAAAATCAAAAGCCAACGGTCAAATTGATAGTTAATTGAGCCCCTCAAATCTCAATTATGATGTTCGTATATATAGAGGATATAATCTAGGGGAATCCAAATCTTAAGACCGAGTAAACAAATATAAACTGCAGCAATAAAGGCGGTGTAAGTAGAGTAAAGCAATCTTCACATGTTCAATGAGAAAACAGTGACGGAGGTAGTCGTGGCTGTGGGTTTTGCAAAAATTGATATGGGTTTTACACAGATTACACGTCTATAAATTGTGACCGAAATTCATTGTATTATTGAGAATAGAATTGTTCTTTAACACTGTGAAAACTGGAATTTGGGTTTTATTTCCAGAGAGGGACTTTGCATGTGTTTTTTTTGTTTGTTGAAGTAAAATCGAAAGATTTTATCTTTTTTACTTAATTATTTGGGATATATTTGTACTGTTTTGAAGAATTTAGGAGTATAATTGCAATTTATTCTTTATTTTTTTTCTTTTCATTTTTTTTAAATAGAGGGTTTATTTGTCATTTTACAATTTTTAATTGAGAAATTGGATAAAAATTGATGAAAATGACATTTTCCACAATAAAATGAGGAAATAGAAGTGAAAATGCACATATTTGAAACGTAAGTACGTTTTGCACACTAAAGGCCAAACATCTATATGAATATTTAAAACTCATAATCGGACACAAACAAAACAATAATTGACTTGAAAACACTAGATTGTTAATTTTTAGACGTTCCATGAAGAATTTCAACGCCCAAAAATAGAAATGAAAGCATTAAAATTCACTAAATTGCATATTCAAAATTATTAACGGAGAATTAAGAAAAATAACGTTTACAAATTCAAACTCATTAAAATTCGTACAGCGTAAAATAGAGTGCAGTTACGGTTCTTAAAACTTTTGTCCCAAGAAGTAAAGTGAACAAAAATGAGGAAACATCTGAATGTCTATGTAACTTGAAAAAAGAACATATAGAGAATCAAGCTGAAATATTAAAGGATTGAGCAAGTACCTTTCTTCCAAAACGGCCAGATCGTCCAATACGATGAATGTAAAGCTCCCGATTGTTCGGAAGGTCATAATTGATCACCAGGGAAACCTACAAAAATGATATATGAAGATAGACAGGTGAGATTATATTCCATCACACAACTCATCATACAACCATTTCTTTTTGTATCGCATTGCACATCTTGAGCACACACCTTTGCATGTAAAACTGAGAAAGAAAAAGAGGATTCAATCCACACGTTACCACATTGAAGAAAAATTGCAATTGTTCTACGTAATGAAGTTGTAAATTTCAGAAATCTAAACACAATTTACAACTCTTGTGCCAGAATTTTTCCTACACATCTGCCAGGACATAAACTAGAAATTTGAGAACAAAACAAGTAAAAGAAAAGTTTGTCATTGCACTATTCTTTGGAAACATTTAATAAGGTCTACGTGTTTATATTTGTGCATGTCCCATACTTCATATCCATATTAATTTATTCATTTTAACTCAACTAGATACCTTCCCAATAAATTATTAAACGAGTTAACATTTTCTATTAATTGGAAAAAAAAAATTCCAAAGAATAAAAGCCTTTCACATTCCAACATTTATAACTCTAATATCCATCTTAATATCACTTTCAAAAAGATCCTTTGAAATATGACATATTAGAGAGGAGATTTAAATGCATTTTGATGAACTTTGCAACTTTATCTGTGCTTATATGCACTCACATTAGCTTGTATTATTGTTGTGTAAGTATGACGTAAAGAAATTTCTAGCAAAATTCGTACAGAATCAGAATATCAGATATGCTGTTAAAAAAGTGAAACTAAAACAAATGTTCACACATTATTCCAACTTAATCTTCCATATAATAGAAGTGCAAAGCACACTGCAGTAAGCAAACTATGGGTCCTCCTCCCTGTCAATAGGAAAACCTCTATTCCTACTCACTACTTCTCTTTTTCACCTTAATGACTTCACATGAAATTGTACAAATTATCAATAAAATAAATATGGCAGTAGGGATTTGTTATTTTTATGAGCTTATTTTTCAGTTTCAATATATATTAGGGCTTCTTTAATGCAGAGGATTTGAATTTAACAAGAAAAATTAAAATTTCCTCATAAATATTTTCTTTCTTTTTATAAGATTCCTTTTTTAGTATTGAGATTATATTCAGGAGTTTTCATTGCATATATTAAATATAAATATAGCATGAGGCCTTATCTAACAACTAATATATTATATGAGTGAGGAAAAGAACCTTCTCTTTTGGTACCTAAAATGTATATATATGGAAAAAAATAATATCTGTAAGAAAAAAGAGTTTGTCCCTCTTGAAATGAAAGAAATATGGGCGGCCAGAAGTATGGAAGCAGAGTTAACCTGTTGAACATCCAACCCCCTAGCCCAAACATCTGTGGTGATAAGAACCCGAGTCTGACCAGACCTAAACTCAGCCATAATTGCATCCCGTTCTTTCTGTGGCATGTCTCCATGCATAGACGAGACAGTAAAGTTATTCTCGCGCATTTTTGCTGTTAGCCAATCCACCTGTCACACATAGAGAGCTATAACATAAAAATGCAATGAAAATAGTTGACCATAACAATAATTACTGAAGTACCATGATGCCAGCATCTATGACATCTTCATTATTGCATATCAATTTGAAATTTTGTTTTATTCTCCTTTACCAATTTTTCTTTTTTTGTTCCTTAGAAGAGCCAGTGTGTCCTGTAGTTGCAGTTGATTAATGGTATTTACAATAATATTTCTTGAAATGAGAATTGTGACACCAAAACTTGTTTGCAGTCTAATCAAGTAACACTACAAGTGCACCACACTCCCTCATCACTTTAATGCCTGCAATCATCATATATATTGATTCTTGATATTTTTGAATTGGAGAATTTACATGCAATACAGAAACTATGCACCTAGCGAAATACTGATATGAGGGTAAATTTGTAGGGAAGCTATAGGAAAAATACAACTGACTTCAACCCAAGGAGTCAGACTTCATATAGTCAGGTACTCAGGTTCAGATCTATTAAAAAAATTGTATAGATGTGCACCTCTGTCTGAACTTTTAGGGATTCTTATGTAATATTTTAATCCCAAATTTATATTTGAAGTAACCAAAATCTTTTACTTTAGTTCACAACAATCCAATTAAAAGAATAATATCTTTTTCCTCATACCCGTCCTTTAAAACTATTAATTTTGTACAAAACTATATCAAATCTTTCACATGATATGGCAGTGTCCCCTCGTCAATTTTGAAGACTACAAAAGCTAAAAGCCTAAAACACTAGGACCTGTGCCCAACTCCATGTAACATAGGGAAAGATCATAAAGGGACTAAATTCTCTTAAGAATTCTGAATTGCAATGAGCAATATATTTAGTACAGAAGCTTAGTACTTCGGATGCAAAAGAGTGCGTGATATTCCTTATTTACTTGCATAATCACGAAACAAGGTATTGAGCTGTTTAATTCTGGAGTGTGTGTGTGTGTATATATAATAGAATCAAATCAACGAACACCAGCCCAGGGGAAAGGTAGGGAAAGAGATAGAGAGAAAGGGAGAGGATAACACGAATTACTGATGGTGTAAAAATGTGTTGCTAAGAAGATGGTTTCAAGATTTCAATTTATATTCTAACCATGGGACTTGTATCTTTCATAGTGAAATAACCACCATTAAATTAAACACTGAAAAAGGAAACAAATATAAGTTTGCACCTTACGCTTTGTGTTGCAAAAGATTACAGCCTGAGTGATGGTAAGGGTGTCATACAGATCGCATAGAGTATCAAATTTCCATTCTTCTCTTTCTACTGCCACAAAAAATTGCTTAATGCCCTGTAACAATATAAAAGTTAATCAGCAAACAAAAATGATACCAGAAGCTTTTTACATTTTGATAAAAAAAGGATTAGCATTCCTTGCTTCCGATGTTTGTTAGAAAGTGTTATTTGACCGTTAATATTTCTGTAGGCTAAAAAAAAACCACACACCCCACCCCACCCAAAAAAAGATCAAGTGATCCAGAGAGAGAGATTAATTATCTAAAAAGGCTCACCTCTAGGGTCAATTCATCACGTTTTACGAGGATACGGACAGGATCTGTCATGAATTTGCTTGTAATCTCTAGGATCTCATTAGGAAGAGTGGCAGAAATCAAGACAACCTGAATCATAATATACACCATAAATATTCTGCAGGGGGGAACAGAAAATATAGGTCTGATTTGCAAAAACCGACCACAGATGAATGCCCACAAGAAAAGATACACAAAATCACAGAGTAATATGCTCATTATTATAGTTATCAATCCATTACTGATTCAAAATACTTGGACAAACTGCTTTGAATTTGAATCAAAAAGCAAAATGCTTCTTACGATTCAACCAGCCAATTGGTATAGCATGCATTGTCATTAAAAGCTATTTGATTTGTGCTTTGAGACTCTCTTCGGATAAACCTTTTATTAAACACTTCGAAACTTACACATTTTATGGATCTTTATTTTATTTTTTTGCCTTTACACAGAAGAGGAAGGGAAAATAGAAGAAAATATTGTAATGGAGGATGATAACAAAGAATGAAATATCACTGGATTATGATCATGATAGGGGAGTCAAATATGTCGATGATTCTCTTAAAGATCTTATTACTAGTGATGATATGGTAGACTTCTAGATAGTTTATACTTCCAATAGTATAGTAGATCAAAATTTTATTATGTAATTACTAATCTGATGACTTTTTATTTGCTGCTTTATTAATCTATTTTATATTTGCTTGCATATTAGACTTTTAATTTTGTTAATTTGTTTTATTGCATACTTTCAAGATGGTCATGGTTTATTATAAGCATATTTTGTGTTTTCATTTTCCTTTGAATTATTTTATTGGCTTGTCCCTTACAAAGCTAAAATGCCTCAGTATCCAATTGTGCATTTTTAAAAAATTGATGTCATGAACCAATCAACTCAGAACCAGTAAAACTATGTTCTATGAACTCAATTTTAAACATTTTATCAAGTTTCTTAGCTAAAATAATCATACAAAATTTTTTTTGGGTCTTTAAGCTAGATTCATAGCTTTTTAACGCTCTACTTTATTTATGAGGATTTTCCATGAAAGTGAAATATATACTCTTGTAATATGATAAAATGATGCGTAGGCCACATGCAAAGATTTGAACTGGTAATTTTCCTTATTTGAATCTTCGTTAAAGATAAGAAAATTAATCTTTACTACTATCTTAAGCTCTATTTATATGACAGGAATAAATATAAGAGCTATAATCTATATAAAATAAAGTAATTTCAGATATACATGAGAGGAACTAAATGCAAGGATTTGTTGCTCACACGCATATACATATATACACATGCATAATGTTTTTTATTTATTCATTAGTACGTCCCTCGTATCCTAAGTTTTGGAAGTATGGTATGTCATGTGACCTCATCGTCAATTGATGCCCATGTCAACCTGCATGCAAACTTGATTTCAAGTTCATCTTGTATGCCAATTTGAAATATATATTATACTCTCATTATTCGTAATTTGGTGAGACAGGAGTAACGAAATGGAAAACATAAACTTCAATTCTCCATTCAATCGAGAAGCACAAAAATAAACAGAAGGGAAAAATTAGAAAAACAAGATCATCATATCATCTTGTAGTTATATAAGCTGACACATTGCATGTGAGGGACACAAACATACATACAAAGACAGGAATTACCTGAAGCTCTGGGGGAAGATATCTGTAAACATCATAGATCTGATCCTTGAACCCACGGCTCAACATTTCATCAGATTCATCCTGACAACATCCCAAAAAGAAAAATATTGAAAGAAGCATACACGCTTTAATGAGTTAAGAATTAAGAATGTGATCTCACAAGGGGCCTAAAATATTGAACAATAATGAGTACATAAAATATCAACTCACAAGAATTAATAGTTTGATGGATCTAGTTCTCAGAGTTCTCCTCTTGATCATGTCGCAAACTCTGCCTGGGGTCCCTGACACTACATGAACTCCGTGCTCCAGTTTTCTAATATCCTCGCCCACACTTTTGCCTCCAATGCATGCATGAGCCTGAATGTTTATATAGTCACCAATGGCCAAGATTACTTTCTCTGTTTGAGCAGCCAGCTCCCTTGTAGGTGACAATATCAAGGCTTGGACCCTGATTTCAATTGGAAAAAAGAAGCATAAATCCAAGTATATCAATTGCTTAGCTTAGCTATTTATACAAAATGCTTGAACCAATGATAGATGCAAACATTGAAAATATTGTAGTTGCCACCATAGTTATCATTAATTGAGTGTGAGTACATCTTAGAGTTCAAATACAAATAAAGAAGAAGGAAAAAGAATAAGATATAACCAATGTAACTAGCTGTAACTAGACAAGCCAGTTTACATTCAAGATCAGGATTCAATGCTTCATAATCCCCACTCCATAACCCAGCGCATGGGATAGGAGGGGATCATAAAATCCATTATCAATTCACAGGATCCACAATTTCCAACTCTTATAACAAGACAAAAAGAAAAGTGAATTCCTCGTTATATATTTTGTTTTCCGCACCTATTTAAAGTTCATAACAGACCTTAAAAATACATTTTACATAAATTTAGGTCATCCTAAACGAATTGGCTACTTGTGACCTTTTAGTCAAACAATTGCTAAATTAGCCCCCTTTTGACATTATAAATCTTCAAACTTCAGTTTTACCAATACATTTCACTGGACCCACAACTTTTATCCACTGTTTAACCACACACATTTCATGTGACCAACCAACTTATAATCTCAAAAAGCTTTGTCAAACAGTGGCTTAGTCCTATATGGATTTTGTTTAGGAAGATGGATTCTTAATTCTAGTGAGATGGTTATCAGTATTGTCCCATTTTCCACAAAGAGGTCCAACAGACGAAAAGCAGAGAACAAATATTGTTATCTTATGCATTCTCTATAAAAATAAAAAGCATAGCGCAAGTTTTCTAAATACAAGGGATGTTATGTTAACCCAATTAATCCTGATATCAACCCTGAAACCGAAAGTAAACAATCTCTCCTGCTAAAAAGCATAATTAAGTGTCAACGAAAAAGACAAACTTTTCAACTCTCTCATACAGACCCTATTAAAATATATTCAATTATTTTATATCAACACATGCAAATCCAATTCCTACAACAGCACGAGATGCACAGAGAACCAAATAATCACGATACACCACTCTCCCTGAATTAAATTCATGATTAAAGCAAAATCTTACTCGGATGACTTGGTGTCGGCAATCTGACAGACAGCAAGCGCAATCATGGAAGTTTTACCGGTACCAGACTGGGCCTGGGCAATGACATCGCGGCCGGAGATAATGGGGAGAACGGCCCGCTGCTGGATGGCAGAGGGCTTTTCGAAGCCGTAGTTGTAAATTCCTCTGAGGAGGTCGTCTTTGATACCCATCTCGTCGAAACTCATTATTGGCTCCACCCCTTTAGATGTCTCGAAAACAAGCTTTGCGTCTTCCTCCTCCATTGCCCGCCGTGCCCTCTGAGAAGTCCCTGCCGCTGCCATTGTATCTGCGTATACCACAATTGATTTTGACCCAAGATAATTATTCACTAGAAGAGGAGAGATGAGAAGAAAAAGCCCTCGTCCTGCCTAAGGCAAAATTATGCACCAGAAGAGGATATATGAGCCCTAACGGGAGATGTTTTATTTCGGGTAAATTCTTCCAAGGGTCCTTCACGTTTCAAAATTGTGGTGGTCATGCCCTCAACCTTCCATTTGTGGCACTTACATTAATATTGTTCGTGCAAGTATCCATCTATCAAAAACGCGTATTTAGACATCACAGGCATGTTTGATTCTCATTAATTTATTTTATATTTTTTTACTGGAACGTTTTCAACTCTACATTCACACAATAAAATATTCTACACGGTCTTTCAAAAATTTTTCCTAATTTTTCATCACGCATTTTCATAAAAACACTATTTAAAACTTTTTTTTTTCAATTAATGGAAATCAAAAAGGCACTAATTGGTTATACAATACGGGCATGATTTTTGACAAATGTTCTTCCATTTCGAATTTTTTGAACTCTTATTACTTAAGTGACACATCATGTTCATGTGTTTCTAGAAATTTAAAATTTAATGGGTTGTTTGAAAAAACTTTTGATAGAAGTTTTAGCAAATTTTCATAAAATTGATTAAGGCCCCGTTTGGGAGGGATTAAAATCCAATTAAAATTGAAAATATGTTCGTTATTGGGTCTCACTCGTCTAATAAAAATCAACAATAACGGCTATATTTTCAATTTTAATCCAATTTTAATCACTCCCATACAAGGCCTAAATGTGTGGTTAGAAGTTGATAAAAGTTTTAACTATCATGAAATTTATAGTTATAAGTGAAATTTGATAAGTTAAAAAGTCGATAAAATTTTAGTAAGTTTTTATTAAACAAGCCCTAAATCATTATTTTCTATTAAGTGAAGATACCACGATTGAACCATTTGAAAAATAAGTGTCATGAAAGATTAAACACGTAATTGCTACACTCGCAAAAGGTTGAAGCATCTAGAAGAAATTATCATTTATATCTCTAAAATCATACATAGGGCTGAGCTTTTAAAGCCCGCAGCTCAAGTGGGATGGCTTTTCTTTAACTATTAGCGGATAGTTATGTTTACTTGGGGATGACAAAAAAATTTTTAACCCGATACTCACTGACCGTATCCCCAAATTGGGGGGACGGGACATGGTCGTTATCCCTAAGCAAACATGAGACATGTGCGAAAAATATGATTTTCACCCCATTTAAAGTTAGCCGTTGTTTGAACTCCATTTTTTAAATCAAAATACAATTTTTTATAGTGATTTGATCACATTTCAACCACACATTTTTCAACAAAATAATATTACACGCAAATTCGAAACTTTCTTTATTTTTTAATCACACATTCTCCATTCTAACACTATTGCAAAATTTATTTTTTGAAAAAAAAAAAAAAATGCCGCTCAAAAACTCCTTACCCCTTCAGTTCATTATTTTTAAAGAGAGTATGAGTTGTTCTTGATAAATTGGGAAAAAAAAGTAATAATGTTAAAGTTTACTTATTTTCACACATATCTCATTTGTTTATCATCACATTCTCGTGATAATATTTTATTAATTAGCACTTATTATTCATGATGGTTGTTTTTGTCCAGAAATCAGTTTTTATCCTTAGTTACACTTTTGTTTTTTTGTTTTTTTTTTTTCTTATTTAAAAATACGAGAGACAAATATAAATTTTTTACCTCCTCTTAACTTATATTTGATGGATCGAGCTGAGCCACTACCATTGAACACCCCTAGGTGCTACATACCAGATTGGATAAGTCAATCGCTGTAATATGGTGTTGCAAACGCTCTTATGGAAATGATTGGAGTTTGTGCTACATGTTATATACTTCAATTAGATAAACAAATAACTTCATAATTTAAATCAGTATTCTAAAAAGTTCGTCTAACCTTCATTTAGGAAGGAAGGTCGATTTTACCGTCTAGTCATATTTTATGCTTTTTTTACTTTGCATAGACTCGCTTAAACTTGTGAAAACTTGAAGTTTGAGCTTGTCATTTAGCCACGATTTTATGTTTTTTGAAATACTGATTTAAATAGAAATTAGTAAGAAAATCAAAAACACTCACAATCTTTACATGGAAACACTTTGTTTTCGTACACAAATTCAAAATAACTTAAGAGACAAAGAGAGAGAAATAATGACATAGAATTTCGTATTACACATTGCTGTCAAATAATTTACTTCACATTCATGTGATCAGGCCAATATTTTGCTTAACTGGATTTGGAAGCCATTCACCAATCGAGCTGATGGAAAGAAAGACATCTCGTCATCCTTGAGCTGCTTCCACCTAAAATAATTGAACAATACTCCTTGATTAACCCTTTCGTCGACGCGGAAAATCAATACAAAATATCGAAACTTATTTTTGAATTTTTCTTACGAGCCTAACGTTAATTGTTCTAAGACAAAAGTTAATGCTGAAATGTGAATTACCTATACATTGTGACAAAATAGTGAAGAAACATCGCAATTTGAAGTCGAGCCAGCTCAGCACCCGGACAAAATCGTGCACCTCCACCGAATGGAGCAAAAAATGGACTACTTCTCCAATTCCTCTTCTCCTTTAAGATGGAGAAATTAAAGATGCCTCAGAACACGGAGAAAGTGAAACAAATTTGTGTTCACGTGTTATTACGGTTAATCTTCTCATCTAAAATATTGAGTTGTTCAAGTATAGCTACGTGTTTTCATTTAAATTTTAATATTTTAGATAAATAACAACGAGACTTGAGTCCACGTGTAACCTGATTTTCTGGAATCATCCATCTCCAAGGATTAAAAGTGAGAGCATCCTCGTATATATTTTCATTCAAATGGACAGCCGAAAGAAAAGGAACTATAAAGCATCCTTTGGGAATGACATAATCTGCAAAACAATGTATATGAAAAAAAACTGTCGAAATAATCTGGTTTCTTCCATTATAAAAGCAAAGCCAAACGCGGTCTATAATAATCTACCTTGATATTCTATATCTTCTTTAGCTTCTCTCATCAACCAAATTGCAATGCCTCCCAGTCGAAGAGTTTCATCTATTACCTGTTGGAGGATAAAGTAAAAATTTTATCACAACTTGTGAAATACGTACGAAAGTAAGATAAAGGGACATTCATTCTGGGCAGGTCGCAACATGCTGCTAGTCGAAGGTTTAGACTTCAGTTTAAAAAGGGTCGTGAGTATTGGATAATTCTTGAATCATGGTATCACCTTTTCAATTATCATTGTTTGAACATTGCTTAAACAGTTCAATGCATAAATAAGAAAATTTATGCTTTAGAGTAAGAGGCTAAAATTATGCTGGAGAGACGAGGAGAGCAGATGACGTACACATTGAGTAAAAGACATAGCTTTGTAATCTTGCCATTCAAGCATCTCTCCATCCAAGATACTCCTTTGGCTCCTTAGACTCTGTTGCTCATCCTATTCTCAAGTGCAGAAGAAAGGAAAATTTAGTGGCTGGATGTTAGTGAAAGAAGACGACACTTTTTTACGGTAATCTTAATAGAAAGACATGTAAATTCAAAAAGAAAAACTGTTTGTACCAGCAATTGCTTCATGGCTCTGGGGCATTGAGTGAGGAAGTAAACAGCAAAAAGCATGGTTTTAGCAGTAGTCTCGTTGCCAGCAAAAAGGAGGTTAATAATAAAGTCTGCAACAGCATCATCAGGTAAGCTTTCTTCCTCTAGTAGCCTTCTCAGTACACCATTGCCAATTGCTGGAGAGGATTGTTGTCGATGGATCTTTATTGAACTATTGATCTTGCTTATTATACTTTCCCGTGCCTGTTATGTTAAATTAGGAACCGTACAATTCAGAATCTCAAATGGTCTGATGAGTTTAACTGTTATTTGGTAT
The DNA here is from genome assembly GCA_903798335.1 of Fraxinus albicans. Taxonomy (NCBI): domain Eukaryota; kingdom Viridiplantae; phylum Streptophyta; class Magnoliopsida; order Lamiales; family Oleaceae; genus Fraxinus; species Fraxinus albicans. The sequence continues at coordinate 22,456 of CAIGRM010013776.1, forward strand.
AGTGATATTGGTAAATTAAGTTCTCACCTTCATTGCAGTGTGATAAGCGAATCCTGGCAAATTGATAGGAGCGGAAAGACAACCATCAACGAAATCAGAGAACAACTGAGTAATCTCATTCACCTCGGATTCAGACGACACGCCCAGCAGTTGATTAACCATCAAGTTAATGGCTATCTGAAGGTAAATGAAAATTAGAAATTTTTTATTGTACATACTGATTGAACGCTAAGAACTAGAATCGAAGTAGGCAGAACTATACTATACAGGGGTCAAATAGCAATGAATAAACTCAGAATATGGTATTACCTTTCTGCAGACATCTTGCAGTAGAATGACTTGTTTGTCGCGCAAATTATTGAAGATTTGTCGCATAACTATTTGTATATCCTGCAAGAATTGGGACTTGAGCTTGTCTAACCGCATCAGATTGGAGGCAATAGAATGAAGCTTCCTTTGATGCTCCCCTTGTGCAGTGATCACCCCATTTTTTCCCACCACGTCTCTGAAAGATTTCGGATAGCACGACTGGAATAGTTTGCCTTCATTTTGCATTACAAATCGATTAAACATCGGATCAGCTGATACCACTGCCCGTTTACCAAACAGACTGCACGAGAATATTTTTCCGAACCTGTTGACAAAATTTCAATTCTTTCAAGGATATTTGTTTCTCTACATTGGTAAATCCTATGACTAAAACTGACCACAAAGAAGAGCTTCGTACCGTGCAACCTGTTTCTCGACAAAACTTGGCGGATGAGAACTTGCAACAGCATTGTACCAACTGATACTATCGCCAACAATCGGCCAGCCTCTTCCTCCTGGAGGCAACTTACACTTCTCTCGAGTATCGCTACCATTTTTTTTATATTTCACAAGAAAAACAATGAACAACAGGCTGCTGACAAATAAAGGCCAGAAATTTACAAGAAATTCTGCCATCTTCTATCCACCAAATCTGGAGAAAAACAAGAAAATATTGAGGAAGTAGACTTTCATAATCATTAGCTCAAATTGAATAGCGGAGTAAATGGCAAAAAATGCTTCGTTGACTCAGAAAAATTCTGAAGATCTGTCATACCACGTCTAGAATGTGAAGTTATGTCAATATATTATTATTTTTCAAGAGAGTTTCTAAACCTTCCAACTTCAGTTTCTGACTATAAAATGGATGTTTGCATTCTTTTCTGTTAGTTGCGATTCCTATCTTTTTAGTTAAATCTTTACTCCATATTGTTTAATACGAAGCTGATCCTCTTTCTACATCTCCTGCACATTTCCAATTATTTTCTTTATTCCAATGATGACAAGCCGAAAGAACCATCGCCCCGAATAAAAACTCAAATACTCCACGCATAAAGGTTTGTACCTTTTAAGATGAAACTGCAATCCAACGACGCCGAGAAAATAGTAGATGATTTGAGAGGTTTAACGAATTTATTTTCTTTATTCCAATGATGACAAGTCAAAGAACCATCACCCCGAATAAAAACTTAAATACTCCACATATAAAGGTTTGTACCTTTTAAGATGAAACTTCAATCCAACAACGCCGAGAAAATGGTAGATGATTTGAAAGGTTTAAGGAATTTATGACGAGGGTTCAATTTATAGAAGAAGATAAGGTATGGTAGCATTTACAATTTTGAAGCATTGTGAAGTCTTTAACGTCTATCACTAGCAGCCTAATAGTCACAAAATGTAGCTTTTCTAAAGGTAAAATCCAAAGTCCGCAAGACCCGGTGAGGGTGCTTCAAGTTGAAGAGATTCTCGTTGTATAAAAGTTAAAACAAAAGTTTGACCTAAATTATTTATATGCATACCCACTTCTCAAGATTCAATACTAAATTGCCCGGCATAACTGGCATTTACTTTGACTACAGATTTTTTTTAAAGCTCGAGAATTAGACTTTCTGTTTATTTAGATGTTTGATTGTCCGTCCAAAATTGATTTTACGGTATAGACTCTTATGACCTCCCCCTTTATGCTTTCGTCCCTGCTCGACGGGTGGAACTTGCAGTCAAGCTCTCTTCTGTATTTGCATTTGAGGGCCAATATCGCCAAGAAACAACACATACCTATCACTTTTGGAACCCTTACTCAAC
>CAIGRM010013791.1:0-11046 GCA_903798335.1 Fraxinus albicans
GTATTTTTGTAAGTACCCAAAAAAATATATCTTTTTGTAATTGTCGTGAATCTCAAACATGAAATTCATCATCGATCATTTTAAGCGTAGTAATTTGAAATAAAAATAATGTTTCTAACTTACACAAATAATCTAAATATTTTCTTTATTTCCAAATAAAAAGTACTTGATATGTCTTGAATTAAAGAACAGTGCTACTCAGTACTATTGGTGTTTAAGCACTAGTAATATTAAATGACTTACATAATTTTACCTTTAATTGAATCCATAATGTAATGTCAAATAGATTGATACTAGATAGCATTATTCTAAATTAAATCATTGTATTTTTATGTTTCCTACCTGTCTTTGGAGGTGATACATTAATGGACAGTTAATTCCATCAAACAACTTCATTTTCTGCATTTAAATATTTCAACTATACTTTATTTCATTTTGAATTTCTAGAGAATAAGAGCAACAATTTTTTATTTTTCTCACATCGAGCCTGAGAAGGATGATAATTATATATATAAAAAAATACTATTGATTGTGTTGATGGCATCTAAACCTAGCACATTATGTTCACCACATACTCCAACGAAAAGAGAAAATTTTCTTATTCTTATGAGCTTTTGAGATCATGACATTTGAGTCCTTAATCTTCAATTTTCTTTCGTGGAGCTCATACCCCAATTCAATGAAATATTTGACGAAAGCCATGAACTCATATATTACAAAAAAAAAAAAATGAATAGTGAGTCACACTCAATTTTAGTATACAATGAGGATGCACTTAAATTTTCCTATGAAATGATCCTTTTAGTTTTGTTTTGTTGCTGTTGTGAAATGAATTCAAATAAAGAGTTGACATCTATTGTGCCGAACAGTGGCGGACATAGTAATATTGAGTTAGGGGGTACAATAAAAATTTTAAAAAAGTTGTGAAGAATTTTACATTCGAAAATTTACAGAAAAAAATCATACTCTATTTAAATTTACATTATTTTTTCGGATGTAAAATTTCGAAAAACTTTTATGTCATAGTCCATGTAAAATTTCCTAATAAAATGATGTGAATTATATTGAGAATTTTTTTGCACAAAATAATCAATATTAATGAAATAATTGAAATTTTTAAAGAAAAGACGAGTTAGATATTTCTTTTTAAGGCGCACATTTGACGCATCTTTAACTGTTTACTATGTCTTTCTAAAAATGATTTTCGAGATGAAATAGGCAATTTTTGGATTCGGCTAGCGTACGAACGTTGAAGAATTTTTAAACTTAGTATGTTATCGAAATTTTTGAAATTTACATTTGAAACTATCAATTTTGACAAACCGTAACATTTGCTATGATTGAGTATTTTGCGCGTCATTGATGACGTAGAAAATTAGGCCATGACCATTTCAAAATGGCATTAAAAATGTAATATTTCGATTTCGTTTGACACCTCGTAATGATTTCGAACATTGAGACAAAAAAAAAGGGAACAAGAAAAAGGAATTTGCCCAAAAGTTGGGAGGTCACTCCTTAGGGTCCGCCCTTGGTCCCGAACTTCTTCTTGAAAAAAATTCATATCTAAAAATTTAACTTGACTCATTTCAAAACTAAGAAATAATGTTTAGGTCTAAAAAATTAGATGTTTAAAATTTATTTATGAAACAATTAATTAAAAAAATATTTTATTACTTAAATCTATTAAAGTCACAAATCTATACAATTTGATCAAAAATTATCGAATCCATTGGTTACAAATTATTTTTTGGTGACAAATAAAAAAAATTATAAGTAACAAATTATTTCTTGGTCACAAATCAAAACTTTTATAGGTCATAGATTATTTCTTGATTACAAATAAAAAATTTTATAAGTCACAGATTATTTATAGGTCACAAATGATCAGATTTATTGGTCACAATTAATTTCTCGATCACAACTTAATAGATTGTGTCTCACAATCACATTTTTATGCCACATATTATTTATTTGCTACAAATGAACCAATTATTGGTTACAATCAACAAAATAATTGGTCACAAACACTCGCGTCTCACCCCATCTACCCACGACAATCGTCACGACGACAACCATTGCCTTACCAGATCGTGTAAAACCACCACCACCCCACCACAATAACCACAACACCACCCCCGCACTAAACTCTGGCACCATCATCGCTGCTAGATCGCGACATCACCAAATACCTCGACACCTAATCGCAAGTGCCTTGCGCACCACATGTGACCACCATCAACACCAGCACCACAAAAATACCACAAAACCACCAAAAAAAAACAACAAAATAAAACCACCACAAAAACAACCACAAATCCATCACAAAACCATTGACGCGCACAACGGCGCTCAGAGAGCTTGTACCGATGACCAGAGCGTATGCAACTGTGGGTGGCGCTTTGATTAGGTCGTTGCGAGCGACGCACAGAGTAGCGACCAAATTCCCGTTGTGCGCGATGAACTCTCGATTGCTGCTGTGCGAGGCAAACTAAAGCGCCATTCAGTGGCGAAAGATGACGGGTTCGCCTCTCACTGCGGTTGTTCAACGCGATGGATACGCCGCCCTGTCTGCATCCACCGGTGAGGAAGAAAAAATGGGTAGAAGAGAGTTAAGAAGAAAGATAACCATAAGTGAAGGAGAAAAAATTGGGCATAAGAAATAGTAGAGAGATAATGGAAAGAGTGAGAAGGAAAAAAGAAAAAAATGAAATAAGAAATAGTAGAGAGAGAAGAAAGAAAAATGAAATGGGTTTGAAATTTAATTTTATAATATTATTATTAATATTGAATTATCTGATTTTTGGATAAATAAATTTTAAATTTGATTTTTGAAATGGCAACTCAAAAATCTGATTCCATGTAATTTCCACGTAATAAATTCTCAACACCTTGTTATGCCATGTATGTTCTTAGCAAACGGGATGATCATATGCACTACACCTTGACATCGTTCTATTTGTTATGAAGTGATTATGGTAAGAAAATGTGGAAAAACAAATTCGAAGCAGCAAATCTGAGCTCCCAAACGAAAACCATGTGGGATAGGGTATTTACTTCTTTCCTGTTTGTACATCCATAAAATACAAATATCAATAAATTATTGATGTCTTTTCGTACAAACTTCCTCCAATAAAAAAATAGAAAATTAAAATAGAATGTACCCAAGTTAGTGGAATTTGATTCAATAATTGAAATATGGTAGGGAAAATTAAGCACCGCGACGCCTGCAACTGGCACATGCTCTGCTTGATTCTCATTTCTTTATTTTCAAATGGGCCCTCAATTCTCCTACAATGTTTGTGATAAGCTTCTTCTTTATTAGTTGACTCCAACTTGATCAAAATCGACTCAAGATTTTGGCACTCCTGTTGGAAAGATTCGTGAGGGATCGAGGACTGGGGTGGACGATAGAGGTAGGAACTGTAGTTGGCCTGGTGGTGTGGTTGAATCAAGCTTTGGCACGTACCCTAGTGTGCTTACACATGTTAAGGAAATTGATGTTTAAGGAGAAATAGTGAATGTCATCTTTAATGTCTCGTATCTCTTTGTAGATGGAAATAACATGTTTGGTCTCTATAGGTACTATTCCTAACCAAGCATGTTTAAGTAAAAGTGACAACTTAACAAATTATGGTAGAAGTACCTATCGCGTGCAATATATTATAGCATCTAAAAGGAGGGATAGGGTTATTGATGCTTACATTAGCCTGTATACGAATCAAGATATGCTCGTGAGAGAGTGCTAAATGAGTTACATAACTTTATTGAGAGAGGCTAGGTGTACCGGCGGTGGGTGACAAACACCCTGATCGGCCCCTCACAAATGAATCTATATTATATCCAACTTAATTATTTTTTTATAAAGTATGGCTTCATCATTGCAAACTATTACTAGAGCCATCATGTGAGAGTTTGTCAACTCTTTTGTCAAATTTTTTTTGTACAAGTATATTTTTTCAACTTTATTCTAGTGGCACATTGATGATTTGTGAATTTTAGGTATACTCATGAGAAAACGTGAAATATTTGGTTAGACTATTAATTTTTCAAGCATATAAAGATTTAATCTAACTGTTTTCAATTTTTAATTGAAAATCGTCTTTAAAAATGGCCAAATTGTTAGAATTAAATCACCAATATACATACTACAACAGACCGAGATCCACCATATACGATCAAATTGAAGACAGAAAACATGAATAGTAAAGAATAGTGTGAGATTCTTAATGTTACAAGATGAGTTCACAAAAGCTTAAGGAGCATTCAACGAAGTGAGGATCATCCCATTTTAAAACGCTTCTTTCAACTGACTATGCTAATATAATCGCAAATGCCCCACTTTCTTTGTAGTTGGATGTAATATGTTTGGTATCTATAGGTACTTGGGGAAAATGGGACCGCTACTAACTAAGCTTGATTAAGAAGAAGTGACTTAACCCTCATCAATTACGAATGGAACAAACTTTATTTTTTTCCTCCCTGTTACACAAACTATGTCACATGCATCTGAAAGGTCGGATGGGCACATTTATTATAATTAAACATGCATACGACTAACTAGCCAATCCTAGAGAGTTTCTTTTTCCAATAAATTCCTCTCTGAAGCTTTGGTACATAACACAAGGAAAGTGATGTTAAGCAAATTAATGTGTAAGGAGTAACTGGATAGGACTATCTCATTGAAAATGGTTTTTTATAGCATATTATCGTAATCTCATCTTTAATTGCCTCTTTCTGTAGTTGGGAGTAACACATTTGATATTTATGGGTACTTGGGACAAATGAATGAGGACGGGTTACTAAGTAAGGGTGTTTAAGCAAAAGTGGCAACATAATGATTGAATTTTTTTTTTACGTTTTATATGTTGTACAAAAATTATATATTTTTCATGTTATGTTCATTTTATTCCACAAAATATGTTAGATATATGTCACATTTAACATGTTTTTGCATCTAGAATGTGGGATGGGCACATTGATGTTTATGTTAACATGCGTACGTAACAAATATGTATGCTAGGACAATTTGTGCATATGAGTACGAGGTTTTCGAGTTTATATGTACAGTCTTAATTGAAAATTGTGTGTTAGGAAGAAGAATTCTACCATACTCGAAGAGTGTACAAGGTTTTTCTTTGTTCCTAAATTAATGGCAAAGTATTATTACCCCCTCACAAATCCTAAACCGCCAAGGGCTTGTTTAAGAGTTTTTTTTTTCACCGATTTTGACCAGTGTTGGGTGGCACAATTTATGAGATATTGAAAAAATCGGTGTTTGCTAGTTTTTTTTTTTTGGAAACTATTCAAAATCGGTGTAGTATAATTTTGAACGGTTCTTTCTAACATATCAAATGACGGGGTTTGGTCGCTTCTCATAATTTCTTCTAATTTTACTCTTTATAAAATAATTATTTGCAACTACTATATTTTGTTCTAAACTAAATCGTAAATAAAAATATATTAATTAAAAAATTATTTATCATTTAAAAAATTATATTATAACTAAAATTCTTATAAGTAAAATATTACTTGTAAAATAAGAAAAAATACATTATAATAAAAAATTACTTATAAGTGAAAAATCATTTGTATGTAAAAAATTGTTATAAAATAAAAATATTACTAATAAGACAAAGTTCACTTAAAAGTTATTAAAAAGTATAAAATTTATTTATAATTGTAAAATTTATTTATAAGTGAAAAATATGAACTTAAAATTTTAATTAAACCTCTGTTTGAGCAATATTAAAATTTTCATTATCGGTCTTCTATTCATTTTCAACCACATATTTTTAAATAAAATAATATTTTCCATCATATCAATAACTTTTCTTTTTTTTAACCACACATTTTACATCAATCTACTATTTTAAAATACATTCTTCCAAAATAATGTGGCTCAAACACACCCAATTTTTTTAAATTAAATAATAACTTATATATAAAAAATTATTTATAAGTAAAATATCACTTATGAGTAAAAAAATCATATTAAAAAAATATAACTAAGAGATATATACGTAATTTTATTTTTTAAAAAACTTTCATAATCGGTGAATAATAAAATCTTAAACATAGGTTGGAGAGTTTTAAAAAAGTTACTGAAATCACTCAAAATCGATCCGCTCATAAACGTTCAAAATTGACAATTTAAAAACTTTCATAAATGATACGACGAAACTCCCAAGTAGGCCCTAAACAAACAACAATTTACTCTAATTCTTTAATGTAATTGAATATTATATCAAGACATGGTTGGATTTCAAATACACCTAACGTTCTTTACAATTAACATGCTTAACTAAGTTAATGTTACTTTTAAGTAGTTTTTTTGTTTTCAAATATATTTGATAATTTACTATTTGTTAGTAAAATAGTTATTTATTTGAACTTTTAGACTTAGAATTATTTTCCAAAATAAGTAACTGAGCTGTCTTGATATATTTTAAATAATTTATTATTAAAGGACTGACCAATCATAAATGGCTGGTAAGTTTAGGTTTGGAGGGTTAAGTATTAAACAATTGCCAGTCTGCCCTTGGTATTTCTCCCTTTACATTGCCAATCCTTGTTTTTCTATAACTACCCTCCATTCATCGACTAATTTTCTATAGAATCCCCAAAATGCTAGAGCTAAGGTTCTAAGCTCCTAAACCCACTACCAGAGTAAATTTCATTTGTAATCACTGAACCTACAACAAAATCTCAATTCGGTTATAGAATTTTGATTCAATTTCTAATTTCGTCATTATCACATTCCATCAAGTATCATCCTACAAATTATTGAAAATTATTTTGTTGACAATTATATCATAATCAATCTTCAACATATTCGATACGTGACATTCTAGAAGCGAAAATGATAACATGAAGTTAAGTCTCTAAAAGACCCATGTTTGGTATTGACTAAAATAAGAATTCTATCAAAATCAAGTTTGGCGAAATATATTTCATTAGTCTCACAACTTTTTAACCATACATTCTATCAACTTTTATCAAAATCTACTAAAAATCTAATTTTAACCATCAACAAACAAGGACTAAGGGATTTTCGCCAAACTTGGAGATGGCACGTAACAAATAGGTAAATTTGAAATTTAACCGAAGTTGAATGACTCTCCAGAAGTTTAGTGATGAAATAAAGCCATGGGTTAGTCTTGTTATTTGCTTCAACTTCAAGACCAAATTCATATCTCTCACGTTGTTATTAGCTTCTAAAACCAACCCATCCTCCTATAAATCAGTTCATTCTCTTACAAGATCAAGATGCCACTGCTCCTAAAGCTTTACTTGGCCATTTCACGCACTAGCGCGACCGACCAAGTAGTAAAATGCCGATGTTCATCCATTTTTCTCTTCTCGCCTTCCTCCTCCTCCTCCTCCTCCTCCCCGTAATTTCAACCCATAGTACCAAAAAACACATCATGCCACCAAAACACGACCTTGTGCGTACCTCTTGTGTCCGTGCGAGCTACCCCAACATTTGCCTACGAACACTCTCCTCCTACTCGGGCCCAGTCAACACCCCACGTGACCTTGCTCAGGCGGCCGTGAAAGTCAGCCTCTCTCGAGCTCGTAAGGCCTCCGTTTTCCTCTCCCAGCTGAAGAGCCACAGCAAGAGGGAAGAGGGAGTCTTAAATGACTGCGTTGAGCAAATGGGGGACTCTGTGGATGAGCTGAGCGAGACTCTGGAGGAGCTCCACAACCTACACGGCGGAGACTTCCAGTGGCGAATGAGCAACGCACAAACATGGGTTAGCGCCGCCTTGACGAATGAAGACACTTGCCTTGATGGATTCAAGGAGATTGACGGCAATATCAGATCAGATGTGAAGAAGAAGGTTACTAATTTGGCTAGAATTACCAGTAATGCACTATATCTTATCAATCTTCTTGATGAATCTCGTGGGAAAAGAACTGTTCAAACTTAGAAATTTTATTCAGTATGAAACTGTCCAGTCTTTGGTGTCTGTTTGTGTCTAATTAATGAAGAATATTTGTATCTAATTCCAATCATTGAGAGATAAGAAGAAAATTGGTTTATAAACAGAGTTAATTTCGCTCAAAATTGTGCGGAATTTCAAATTGGTCGTTACATAAGTCTGATCACCATTGGTAGCAAAGGTAAAACTAAGCGTGTTTCCAATAATTTTGACCCTTTAGATAGACATTTTTCACTCATTAAACCTTCTTCTCCCCACGATTTTTGTATTGGTGTCAGCACATCTCAACCTACTCTTTTCACACATCTACTATTTCTCCCAATCTAACAAACAAATTAATGCTAATGATTGTGACCAGCATTAATCTCAACCAACCATAATCTTATTGGAATGCACTACTAAAAACACACTCTAAACAACTGACAAGGATTATATTAGGCTTTTGGACAAATTAAGATAGGTCCCTTCCGCTTTGTACTTAGGGATATTAGGAGGATTAGTATAATAGATTATATAGGCGTCTTCTAAGTTCTAACTATAAAATATGGAGGAAAGGTGTTCATTTTATTCAGGTACTGGGTCCTGCTTGAAATGAAAGGACTGCCCCGGACTAAAGTATTGCGCACAAAATTGTAACGCATAAGATGAATTGCCGTACCACTTTTCATAAGCACATAGACGTCTCTTCAAGAGAATCGAAGGAGCACACAAACAAAAAGGGACTCATCAAGTAAAATGTATGTTCCTTTTTATTTCAGTACTTTTGTGAGTGACGTTACGGTAAATTAGTATGTCACACAGTGACTATGTGAAAAATTAATTGTAGCATGATTGTCAATTAAGTAATGATCATTAATTTGAGAAATGACAAAATTTGAAACTAAATTGAAGTTCGATGATTCAACTAAACACTTATTTATGTCAATTTCCCCAAGTCTTAATGTAGGGTGTCCATACCAATCTTTTGGTCTAGCTCTTATGGCCTAATGGAAGGGGCTGAAATTTACATGTTTGGGAAGCCAAAATTGGACTTGGACTAAGAATTTTGCTGGATTGGCTAACCCGACATTCTTGTATTGAGAAGGATATGTTCTTTTATAATTAGCATAGTTCAGAGTGTTGGGTACACTTCAATTGTTGTCGTTCTTTCTTTCTGTTGACATACAAAAATGAAGCCCAATTAAATGGTCCAAAAATTGGAGCCCAGTCAAGGAGTTCAAAATATAGGCCAAAATGAGACCATTGTATAATACAGCGGAGGCCCATAAATAAAGTAATATCATTGCCCAAGCCTGCAAGACGTCAAGGATCTGAGCGAATGAAGCGTCTTACTATCGCCCAGAGCGATGATCCCATTCTCGCCCAAGCCTTTGTGTCGCTCAAGATTTGAGCGAATACGGTGTCTTGTGATTACTTAAAACTACGGTTATTAAAGCGATTATTGAGCAACATTATCACACCCTACGATCCAAGAATCTCGGTTATAAGCTGTTAAACAACAAGAGTAATAACAACAGTTGCGAACTGCAGTTCCTTGACAAGTCAGATATCACGAAGAAAGTGGGTAGTAATAGAGCGCCAGCAATTTCCAAGCAGTTCTACAGAGAAAATCATCAAATGAGTATGAAAAGGAAAAATAAGACATAGAAGGAAGATACCGAATCAATCACTCTCAACATAGAATATGTAATTTCAATTCATTTATTTTCTAAGTGTAAACTTTCAATTCACTTCGTGTGCTTGTGCCACTTGGAGACATTTTGTTTCTTTCCAATTGTAATCTTCATAAATAAAGTACTTATTTTTGGGATTTTGTGTCAAGAGTATTGTCCCTTACACAATCGTCTGACATGTTTAAGGAGATTGAATTGGAGATCAATTCATTCGAATTAAAACCTTGGATTTTGTGCTTTGATGGATAAAAAACATCTAGAGGTGCAGTGGTAGGTATAGTTTTGATAAATCCCCTAGGGATTTATTATAAATTTGCTTTCACCTTGGATAGGATGTGTACTAATAATCAAACCGAATACGAAGTATTAATCGTGGGTTTAGAGCTGCCAGTAGATATGGGAATAAAGAATGTGATTATTAGGGGCGATTCTCAATTGGTAATTCACCAATTAATTGCTAATTTTAAATGCAAAAGTAATTCCGTTGTAAGTCAATACGAAATCACTTAAGAATTGTTGAAAGAATTTGACCAAGTAGAGATCAATATGTTAATAGGATATATAATGATATAGCAAACAAATTAGCCCAAATGGCTTCGGGTTATTCAAAAGCTTTAAATTGGGAATCTATTTGTGAGTATGGATAATATTGCATGTAGTACAAAGGAGGGCGAGAAGGATTGGAGTTCATTGCATACAAGATGGAGATGCAATAGATTGAAGAGTAGAAATTAAAAGGTTCTTGAAAGAGTAGAAAAATAAAGTTGCGTTCGTTAAATTATGTATTGATAAATGAGGAACTATTCAAGAAATGCTCAGATGGTATACTACTAAAATGTGCGAGTTTGTAAGAGGCCAAAACGATGATGGCTGAAGTGTATGACGAGATATGTGGAGCCCATCAAGCTGGCCAAAGGATGAGATTGTTGATCATTAGGAGTGGATACTTTTGGCTAAAATGGGAGAGTCATGCATTCAGTATGCAAAGAGTTGTTTAGCATGCCAAAATTATGGTCCAATACAAAGAGCGCCAGCAAGAGAAATGACACCCATTATTAAACTCTGGTCGTTCAAAAGTTGGGCGATAGACTTAATAGGGAAGATTTATCCCCCATCGTCCAATCAACATACATTTATAATAGTTGCAATAGATTTCTTCACTAAATGGGTAGAAGCGATACCTTTAAAAGAGATCTCTTAGAAAAGTGTCATAGATTTTATTCGTGACCACATTATTTATAGATTTGACATTCCACAAACTTTGATGGTGGATCACGGAACTTCCCTGAATGAAGATCAAGTGAAGGAATTCTTGAGCGAGTTTGGAGTTAATTAGTAAATTCCACACCTTATTACGCTCAATCTAATGGACAGGCAGAATCTTCTAATAAGATTCTAAAAAATGTCATAAGAAAAATGATAAATGAAAA
>CAIGRM010013797.1:0-29797 GCA_903798335.1 Fraxinus albicans
GTTGTTTTAGGATTTAGGCATTTGTCTATGAAATGTTAGTTTGGGAATTTAGCCCCCCGTACCTTCCATTCCTGGCTCCGCCCCTGGCTAGCATGGTTTAATTTCAATGCAACTTGTTTTCTCATTTTAATCATGATTTCTTATATTTATTTTGATGTCTTGTAGTCTCTTTATATATTAGATATTTATTCCGATAGCGTAGGAAGGCATATATAAAAATCGCATTAATTTAAAAAAAATATTAAAAAGACCAACGACAACGTTTACAAAATATTGACAAAGCCAATGGAGATACGGCCCCCTTTGGAAACGTTTTTTAAACGTTGCTAAAGGGTTTTTAGCAACGTTTAAAAAACGTTGTCGTATCTCTTCCCCCAACAGTAACACTGCCCTTCGCAACACTTGCTGAAACGCTGCAAAAGCCTTTTCGCAGCGTTTTTCGACGGCTGCGAAAGGTGATTTTTGGCGTAGTGTCACTTACCGTATATCCTCATTACTCACTGGATTGACTTGCTCACCGGATTGAGCACATATTAAAACTGATTGTCTGTTAGTTGGACCACCAAAAGGACTTTGTATCTAATTAGATTCCTTTTTCGTGTGTAATTGTTTATCTCTTAGCTTGCTCTCCACTCCAAGAAGTCTGTATATATACTGTACATTGCTCATTGAAATATTATCATTGAAATCACTGGTTCATCATCTTCATTGATCACATAGTTTTATCTTCAATTTTATCTTGGTATCAGAGCCACAATGGCTAACACCGAGTCAAATGTCAATACCCAATCAGCTCAACCCACTTCAAGTACTCTGATGCCTTCAATGGTAGGAGGTCATCAGCAGGCATCTCTTGGGATTAATTTCTCTCAAGTTGCTCCCGTGAAGTTGGACAGAAATAATTTCATTCTCTGGAAAAACATGGTTATACCAATCATTAGAGGGCATAACCTTGAAGGTTTCATTACCGGAACAAAAATCTATCCAGCTGAGTTCCTAGCTACTCAAACCACTGGCTCTACTGGCACTACTGTGGAAATGATTCCTAACACGGATTATATGAAGTGGATGTCCACTGACTAGCTACTGATGGGCTGGTTATACTCCTTAATGACGCAAGAAATGGCCATGAGAGTGATGGATTCATCAAGCTTCTACGAACTCTGGAATGCAGTCCAGCAAAGTTTCGGAGTCATGAACAAATCAAGGATAACCTTCTTTATCAGTGAGCTTCAAAGGACCAGGAAAGGTTCCATGACAGTTGATCAATATCTCAATACCATAAAAAAGCTAACAGACAATCTGCAAATTGTTGGAAAGACGGTTCCTCATGGTGATCTTGTTACCTAAGTACTGGTTGGCCTAGATGAGGACTACATTCCCATTGTAGTTCAAATTAATAGCAGAAAATCCATCTCTTGGCATGAATTACAATCAGTACTTATGACCTATGAAAGCAGAATTAAACATCTGAATGCTGTGAAAAATAGTCTTGCCTCAATTAACTTGAACCAATCATCAGCAAATTTTGTGCACAGATCAAGTGCAAATAGAGGTGGAAAGTTCAGTTACAGTGGAAGAAGCTACAACAACAGAGGTGGTAAAAACAAGGGAAAATGAGCAAGACCAACTAACAACAAGGGATCCTGTCAAATCTGTGGAATGAGCAACCATGTAGCTGATAAATGTTTCAATCGCTATGATGATAGATACATGGGTTCTAAACCTGAGATGTTCTATCAAAAAGATTCATCAGGACCAGCAGCCCTTATTGCCTCACCTAACACTATTGCAGACCCTGCTCGGTTTGCAAATTCTGGAACAAGTCATCATGTAACTGGTGAGAAAGGAAATTCGTTGGAGTCACGTGAGTTTGGTGGTAAGGAGAGTCTCACTGTTGGAAATGGTAAGAAGCTTCATATTTTCCACATTGGCACAAATCACTTGAGCACACTAAATAACAAGTCACTTGCTCTAAAAAATGCTCTGTTTGTACCTGAAATCAAGAAAAACTTGATAAGTGTCTCACAATTAACTACTGATAATGATGTATTCATGGAGTTTCACTTTAGTTTTTGTGTTGTTAAGGACAAAATGTTGAAGAAAGTGCTGCTGGAAGGGAAGCTAAAAGATGGACTATATGAGTTCCAACCCCCAAGTCAAGATGAAAAGTTCTACTGTCAAGAGAACTCCTATGTTTTTGCTGCTAAGTCTAGAGTGTCTGAGGCAATCACCAAAAATGAGTCTCAATTAAAACTATGGCATATTAGACTTGGACATCCATCAAGTTTTGTAATGTCGCTAGTTCTCAACTCATGTAATGAAAAGTTCAATTCTAATGAAATCAGTCATTTCTGTGATGTTTGTCAGCTCAGGAAATCTCACTCCTTACCTTTCAAATTTTCAAACTCTCGAGCCTCAGCTCCACTTGAACTCATTCACACAGATGTGTGGGGGCCTACACCCATTCAATCCACTTCAGGTTTTAGGTATTACATAATATTCATTGATGATCACACCAGATATACCTGGATCTATCCTATGGAAAGCAAATCTGAAGCCTTAACTCAATTCACTCAGTTCAAAAATCTAGTTGAAATCAAGTTTGAAAGGAAAATAAAGGTACTTCAGTCTGATTGGGGAGGTGAATTTAGAGCCTTCACTAACTTAGCCCTACAATCTGGTATTGAAATGAAAATTTCATGCGTTAATACCTCAGCTCAAAAAGGTAGAGCTGAAAGGAAACATAGGCATATCACAGAGACTAGTCGAACTCTTCTAATTATGGCCTACCTCTACACTATTGGTGGGAAGCTTTTCACACGGCCACATACCTTATCAACAGACTACCTACACCAATCTTTAATAAAAGATCACCCTATGAAACTCTAAATCACCAGCAAGTTGACTACAAGTCCCTTAAAGCTTTTGGTTGTGCCTGTTTTCCCTGTCTTAGGCCCTATCAAGATCATAAGTTTAGTTTTCATTCCACCAAATGTGTTTTCCTTGGTTTCACTAGCTCACATAAAGGGCACAAGTGTCTCAGTCCTACTGGTAAGATTTATATCTCAAGACATGTTGTTTTCAATGAAAATAGTTTCCTTTCAAATCTGGCTTTCTTGATAGAAAGGGTCAATTGCAAACCAAAGACACCATTATTCAGTATCTACCTTTCAACGCCTTCCAAGCTCTTGATCCAACACATTCTAACTGATGTAGTTCCTCATGATACTTCTCCAACAGACAGGCCTTTTAGACCCCAACAGCTTGAAATGTCTGACAGTGAGATTTAAAGAGTAAATGAAAATGAAATGAAAAGAGCTAATGGAAGTGCAATGATAAGAGAAGGTCACATTCAAATTGAAACTCAAGAAGAAATTGCAGGTGCTAATGAAGAGCAAACTGCTGAAGTAAACAGTGAGCAAAATTAAAATGTAGCAGAGAGTATAGTAGAGTTGAGCAAGCAGAACATTGAACACACTATGGTTACTAGAAGCAATGCAGGTATTTTCAAATCAAAAGTCTACTCAACTCACTGCCAAGAACATAGAACAAGGCAAAATGATTTTGAACCTAATGATATGCATGAAGCCTTAGCAAGTAAGGATTGGAGAAATGCAATGATAGATAAATATAGAGCCCTCTTGAAGAATGAAACATGAAATCTTGTACCACCACCACTCAATCACAAAGTCATAGGAAACAAGTGGGTGTTTAGAGTCAAACGAGACATTAAAGGAAAAGTGATAAAGTACAAAGCAAGACTGGTTGCAAAGGACTTCCTTCAGACTTCAGGCATTGACTATCATGAAACTTTAGCCCTGTAATTAAAGCTTCTACCTTAAGAATTATCCTTACACTTGCAGTTTCAAGAGGCTGGAGCATCAGGCAGATGGATATCAACAATGCCTTTTTGAATGGCAAGCTAAATGAAGAGGTGTACATGAGCTAACCTGAAGGTTTTGTAAACAAAGCTAATCCTAATTTTGTGTGCAAATTTGAAAAGGCTCTCTATGGATTGACGCAAGCACCTAGGGCATGGTATGACAAGCTAAAGAAAACACTTCTAGAATGGAAGTTCATAATGTCCAAGGTAGATTGTTCCTTGTTCTTTCACATGAATCAAAGGCAGGTAATTTTTGTTCTAGTATATATTGATGATATAGTGATAACCGGAAATGATCACAAAATGTTGCAAAGCTTCATTGACAATCTGAACAAACAGTTTGCACTAAAAGATCTGGGTGAGTTGCATCAATTTCTGGGCAATGAAGTGAGAAGGGATGAGTCAGGAATGTATCTCACCCAAACTAAGTACATAAAGGACTTGTTAAAAAGGTTCAACCTTCAGCATCTCAAACCCTGTGCAACTCCAATGTTTGTTGGGAAATACGTATCTAAAGATAAAGGAGAGAAAATGACTGATCCATCTCTGTATAGAAGTGCAATATGAGGCTTGCAATACTTAGCTCATACAAGGCCAGACATAGCATTCTCTGTGAACAAACTCAGCCAATTTCTGTAAAACCCTTCAGACATATACTAGAAAGCTGTCAAAAGAGTTTTCAGATACTTAAGAGGAACAATTAAACAAAGCTTATGGATTCAAAAAAGTTAAAGAGTAAGCATAACAGGTTTTGCTGATGCTGATTGGGCTTCTTGCCCTAATGGCAGGAGATCAACGGTTGGTTATTGCATTTACTTGGGAGATACCTTGGTTGCTTGGTCCTCTAATAAGCAACAAGTTGTGACAAGGTCCAACACCGAATCTGAATATAGAGCTTTGGCTCAACCTGCTGCAGAAATAAGCAAGATTGAATCTTTACTCAAGGAGATCAGTTTGTGTCCTACTTTATTACCTACCTTGTGGTGTAACAAGCTCAGTGCTAGAGCATTGGCTTCTAATCATGCTCGAACCAAACACATTGAGTTGGATGTTCATTTTGTTTAGGATAAGGTTCTTAAAGAGAAGCTAATGATTCAATATATCCCCTTATCAGATCAGATAGCTAATCTATTGACTAAGCCACAATCTCAAACCAGGTTTTTAACTCTCAAAGACAAGCTTGGAGTAAAGGATTAAACTCCAGCTTGAAGGGAGGTGTTGAAATATATATGTAACTGATTGAATTAGAGATGATGCTGAATTTATCGAATATCATATCACTTACCGTATATCTTCATTACTCACCGGATTGAGCATAACTTACCGTATAATCTCACACTTACCGGATTGAGCACATATTAAAACTGATTGTCTGTTAGCTGGACCACCAAAAGGACTGTTGTAACTAAGGGTCCGTTTGATTGCAAATGTAGAAAATGGGTGGAAAGAAAATGAATTATAGGGAATTGAATTGCCTAAAAATTGTTTTATTGGGAATTTTAATTAATTGTGTTTGATTAGTATAATTTTCCACCTGGAAAATGTTGAAAGTTTGGTGTTCGTTTGGCTTTCTTTTTCATGAAAATTGTCCATTAAAGTGATAATTTTCTTTACCATTTGGTCTAGAATTTGTTTCACTTGCCAAAAAAATTTTAATTTTTTTTAAATTAACATACCAAATACCATTCGTTTGGCTTTATTTTGTATGAAAATTGTCAATAAAGGTGATAAATTTTTTTAACATTGTATCTAAAAAAAATTTCAATTGCTTAAAAAAAATAGATGAAAAATCAATTCCCACCAAAATGATGGGAATTGGTTTTCCACAAAACCAAGGAATTGGTAAGCATGAGCCAAAGGTGGAAAATTTTTTCCATGGAAAATAAAGTATATCAAACAAGGCAAAAGTGGAAGTTTGAATTTGTTTTCCATTTTCCATGGAAAATAATGCCCTATCAAACAGGGCCTAATTAGATTCCTTTTTCACGTGTAATTATTTTTCTCTTAGCTTGCTCTCCACTCCAAGAAGTCTGTATATATTCTTTACACTGCTTATTGAAATATTATCATTGAAATCACTAGTTCATCATCTTCATTGATCACATAGTTTTATCTGATCACCACCACCTTCCTGCTGGAGGATTTCCTCTTTAGCACCACCATTCTGGTGGAGACTTCCATATTCCTCACCGTGGTTTGTCCATTCACCATCATCTACATTGACGAAGCTTTCTTCTTCTTCACCATTTGGCCTCCTTCTTTTACCATCATGGCATCTCCCTCCATTCATTAGTTCTCTAGCTTCCACCACCGTCGGTAAGATGCCATGGAGGCTTCCTTCTACACCGTAGCTCCTTCCTCTGAATGATGAAGAAGGAGATATTGCATTTTTTAGGTCTCGGGATTACCAGAAGAAGCCATTTTCTTTTGGGGGATCTTGGAGTTGATTTAAAAATAATTTCTGGACGAGTTGAACGATTTGAAAGCTTTCAATTCTTGCTTAATCTTCTTCCAGTAGGTCTACTTTGGAAAAAAAAAAGTATAATTACGGTGGTTGAGTATTGAAATGATGCAGATTGTGACAAATAAGGGATTGGTATAAATACACAAGAAGGAAAATTAAATAGGGAAATTGTTACATTTTGAATAGTGAGTGAAAAGATTTCTTATGAGAAGAAGGTTTACATGCATGCATGCAAACAATAGAATGAAATTTGCTATCACATTGCTAATACAGATGTTAGCTTAATGAGACAGGTGTCACTCCCACGACCCACCACACCCTCACTCCATTAACCAATCTCTTCATAATGTTGACTTCGACGTAGACAAAGAATGGAAGTACATGAGATGTTTGTGTATTATTATATGTCTACACAATTTTTCAATTTTGTTTACTTAGGATCTTCATTCTAACTAGTATTTTTATAAGTTGAATTTGGGATATGAAATGGAAAATTCTATATGTACAGGGTTTATTCTTACATGTTTTTTACAAGTGCTGCCAAAAACTGTCAAATGTATCTGTAAAAATTCTGGCAATGCTTCTCCTGCATGTGTAGCACAACTCGATAAAGAATTACTTCAATCAATTATTTGATCATGTGTCATATATTTTGACAAACATTCCTTATGGAAATAGTTTTCTCCAATGAGTACAATGTAATGATAACAAAACCATGTACAAGTATTAGGCAAGTCGATCTAACTTTAGCATCTCCTTCTATTGGCACAATGAAACTCCTTTATACGGCCAAATATTTCACCTATATTGCACTATAGTTGTGATTATTTTTGTCAAAAGTAGGCCTGATTCATGTGTTTAGAATGAACAATAAAACTGACTACAAATCCCAAATGTTGGGACTTCTTACTATGGCACAACCTAACTCTTGTACGTGTACTCGTGTATTAACTGAATATATATGAATTCGATTATATTATTTACCTTTTCTTCTCTCATTTCGACAATGAACAAAAAAGAAACAATGCAATGCACCATTTATATAATAGAAAACTTCAAAAATTTTAAAATTCCTATTACAATTTGCAGTTTCTACATAGAGAGTCTCTCACTATATGCTGGTGGCTAATGACCAATGAAGTATCACTATGTTAGGCATATCCCATGAAAGAAGACAAAGCGTGAAAAAATAACACCAAAAAGTGGGACTTCATTAAAGACTAGAGCTACGGATGGCAAGTCAATAGTAGCACGCTTTTGGCGCAAAAGAGCCAAGACTGAGATACGAGTTCTGTTATGCCTCACCATCAAGGCTCCAGTCAGAAGACCATGTCATAGTCCATGTGGAGATATAAGTCAAATCTAGCCAAGTCAACGAGACTCAATTGGTCAAAATAAAGAAGCTAAAGAAAAGTTGATGTTCTGAAGCTCCCCTAGCCGAAGTCCTCAAAGAAGAAGCTAGCCCCCTACTCATCTGAAGTACTATATAAAGGGTTGAAGCTCTGAAACTGAAGTACTACATAAGAAGCCAAAGAAGAAATCAAAACTCTCTGTTCCTCAACTCTTCACATCGAAAGACGTTCAATACGAAGCTCTTTTTGGTTGAAGCCCTTGCTGTCTTTTAGAGGATCTGCAGGCAATCTTTAAGAGTGATTGATATAACGTTTGTAATAATGAATGTCAAGATTTTCAGCCTAGAGTACAGGGTGGCTGACCCATTGTCAATGTATTAAATGCATAGCCGACAGAGTGATGTAAGGCTTTAATTTGGGAGATGAGGCCACGTGGTTTTGATCTAACGGCTACCACATCGGCCAAAATTCTATGAATAAGAAATTTTTGTAATATTTGTGAAAAAAAGCAACCCTTTACTCTCGAAACCACACTCAATTTTCTCTCTTTCTTATTCCAAATTTATTTGCTTGATTCTAGATTACTTCTACTTTTTTTAGTTGTTTATAATTGTTTGTTTATATGCAATCATCTTTAATCATATTGTAGATGCTTGAACATTTTTGTCTCGTGTAATAGAGCATCTCCCATGTCAATAAACACCAACCTCCTCCATCGGATCTTCGGTAAAAAATTGTAAAAATTTACTTGCGTGGACGCGAGTAGGCGCATCATTTGTTGCCCACGTGACCATTACAAAAAAGGGGGTCAATAGATTGGCGCCATTTGTGGGAAACCACACATTCAACCACGAAAACCTCGTGGAAAAAGCCATAAGAAGAATATTGTAAGGTGATTCCCTTACCTTTAAAAAAGGGGTTTGTTCTTGAAGAAAGAACCGCTGAAAAGTCCAAGGAAACTGTTTGTTAAAATTTAGTATATCACTAGAAAAAAGAATATTATTTGTTCAGAAAAGGCCAAGTTATTTTTGAAGAAAAAAACATTATCATGAGCTCTAACAATGAAGAGTCAGCTCCTTGGAGAGCTAGAGAATATCCTGAACAAGAGAAACCCTTGCATATTGCTCCAACAGCCGGCCCCCGACTTCATTATCAGCATCGACGAGGTAAATCTAGAGGCGGATCCAAGATAGCTACCAGACTCACTAGGGAAGTGGCTACTATGGCCGCCAACATGAGGAATATCATCCAATAGAACATTGTCATGCATGAGCTACTGAAGAACATGAAAAACCAGGGAGGACACCCAATGTCCCCGTATGCAGCTCAAAGGAATGCTTACCTCCCTGACCCTCCACTAATCCCACATCGAAATTAGTATCATGAAAATGAATTTCAAAACCAAATGGCCCACCAACAATATGCCTAGGAAAAAGCCCTTTAAGATATGGAAGTTGGGATTGAACCACCAACTACGCAACTAACCAACCTGATGAGGTCCCATACAAATTTTTGCCAAATTATGAAAGCGAAGACATGCATTAGAGATCTACAAGCGTCTTCGACCGATTAACCCTAGGAATACCTAGAAATAGGCAGGCTCAGCCTCTCTTTGTACCTAGAAATAAGCTGCAAGGACCATCCCAGTTTGAAAGGCAAAGTGAACCCATCCATGGCAACATGCTTTAGAATCCTCCATTTAGGAATAGGCGCAAGAAGAGAGCGGAAGAGGCCAAGAATCGAGTAAGGCCATCCCAACAACCTCAGGGGCCTCAAGCCAGAGAAGATGAAGATTTTGACAAACAACAGAGGTCCAACGACCTCGATAATAACAATGATAACTTGCCATTCTCTTAGAAAATCAGGTATTCTCCTGTTTCAAGCCACTTCACGCTCCTAAAAATCTCCAAGTACGATGGAAGATGTGACCCTGTAAAACACCTCAACAGCTTCAAAACTCGCATAAGCTTAAGGTGTTCAACTCCTCCTGTGAAATGTAGAGCATTCCACTTAACCCTAAATGGGGCAGCTGAAGTGTGGTACACCAAGCTTCCAAGAGGAAGTATTAGAAGCTGGCCAGACTTTAAAAAGGCTTTCCTCAAATGCTTTGCAACAAGTAAGAAAGGTGAAGGGCCAATACAGCGCTTCCAAGATATGAGGTAGCAGTAAGGAGAGTCGTTGAAAAGCTTTCTATCTCGTTTTCCTGAGGAAATGGCCTACTGTGTGCAAGGGACTGATAGAGAAGCACTGACAGCTCTGAGGAGGGGGTTGGACATGAACTCTCTTTTTTGGAATGACGTGCAAAATAAAGACCCAACCAGTTATGACGCCTTACTGGAAATAATAAGGCACGAAATCATCAATGAAGAATTGAGAAATCATCGTAATAGGGTAAATCGGGGACTCCCACCTCCTCCAAGGTAGCTAGGGAAAGGTCCCACCACATACCTATGGAACACCAGGACGGTTAGTCAACCACATTCAACTTAGGATAGACTCTGGCTGCGGCAACACTAAATACGGTACCCACTTTGGCTTATGATGAGGTCAACCCTATCGCTGAGATACACCAGGGTTGACTCCACCAACAATTGGCCCAAGGAGGAAGGGATAGGGGACAAATTTTTGAACCTAGAAATAGGAATGAAACATCCATCTATTGCACCTTCCACAACTCTTATAGCTATAACACATCTGACTATAGGGACATTGTCTTACATCGCCAACTAGATAACCAAAGGACGAACAAACGTCCAAGAGAGAATGTACCACCTTCTCAACAGGATCGACAGCCTAGGAGAGTTAAGGTAAGGCACCCCAATAGGGATGATGTTCCTCGAAGACGAGAAAACGATGATGAAAGATGTATGGAAGGTCAAATGTAAAGGCAAATAAGGAGCCCTCCAGTTGACACAGTTGCAAACCGATTCTAGAAATTGATACCATTTTTGGAGGCCCTTATATTGGGAGAAAATCCAGGAACACCTAGAGAAACTATACAAGGGAAGTCAGGGACCCCAATGCACAAGCTTGATAGATAACAATAGCTGACCTTTGATCGAGAAAGAGGTGCAGTCCATCACATTCACACAAGATGATGCAGCTGGACTATATTATCCCCATTGTGACGCCTGGTGGTAAGGGCCATTGTAGGATGAAATAGTCTTAAAAGAATGATGGTAGATAATGGAAGCTCAGTGAACATAATCTTTGGGATAACCTTTGACAAAATGCGAGTGAATCATGAACTGGCCCCCATGAGTTCTCCTTTGTATGGTTTCACTGAAGATATCATCGTCCCAAAGTAAAAATTATCCTTGCAATTGAGATGGGAACGGAGCTATTGATCGTACATCATTTCATAGAATTCTTGGTGGTAGACAATCGCTCCGCCTAACATGGGGTGATGCGAAGGCCAATATTGAAAGAGCTATGGGCATCCACATTCATTCACCTCTTATGTGTGATGTTCCCCTCTAATAATAGAATCACTACCGTTAGAGGTGATCGATAAACGCAATGGAGTGCTATCTGAGCTCCCTTAGAAAGGCGGAGCCTAGGGACGTTAACTTGATTATATTGGACACTGACATGTATGATGCCCATAAGCAAGGGCAAGCTTCTGAACAAGGAGAAGACGTCGAAATGGAGGATGCCTCTAAAGAGGAGACAGTCATTGAAGTAATAGGAGCCCCTAAAGAAATGAGAGTCACTGAAAAAGCAGTTATGATGGATGAGCTGGACCCTCACATCATCGATTGCGAGCCTCAAACAGCCCCAGTGAAAGAATTAGAGAGTTTTCTAGTAAATTCTAGGATTCCTCCAAATTTCTAAAGGTTGGAAAAGATCTGCCAATAAAGACCAATGAAAAACTAAAAAGTTTCTAGAGATAAAATTTGGACATCTTCACTTGGAAACATAAGGACATGATTGGCATTGACAAAAGAGTTAGCTGCCATCATTTTAAAATTAATCCTAAGGCTACAAGTCATTGACAAAAAATGAGAGCCCTAAACTCGGATAAGCACGAGGCCTTGAGGGACGAAGTGAAGAAGCTAATCGACAATCGCTTCATCTGGGAATCAACATATCCAAATTGGGTAGCTAACCATGTCCAATGACAGCTTTCCACTCCCACAAATAGACCAGCTTGTGGACTCAATCGATGGACATGAACTGCTTAGCTTCATGGATACTTACTCAGGCTTCAATCAAATTCCAATGTTCGCAACTGATGAAGAGTTCATTTCATTCACAACGGACATAAGTCTTTATTACTATAAGGTGATGCCTTTCGGGTTGAAAAACGACGGAGCCACCTATCAGAGACTTGTTAATAAAATATTCGTAGATCTCATTGGAAAGACAATGTAGGTGTATATAGATGACATGTTGGTAAAAGCCTAAAATAAAAGGATCATGTGGAGCACCTCAGAGAGACCTTCTGGATACTATGAAGGTACATAATGAGGTTGAACCCCTAAAATGTCTTCATTTCTTCAAAGTCTTGAAGAGAAGAAAGGAGTTTCAATGGATAAAGGAGTGTGAGTTAGCCTTGCAAGGGTTCAAAAAGCACTTGGGATAGACTCTCATTCTTTCCAAGCCTAAGATTGTGAACCTTTACAATTGTACCTGGCAGTTACCACCAACGCTATTAGTTCGGTACTTCTGAGGAATGAATGGGATCACCAACTACCTGTTTATTATGAAAGCAAAGCACTTGGCAGCAGAGACCTGCAATCTAGACATGGAGAAGTTGGCTCTCTCCTTGGTAACAGCTTTCCAGAAATTGAGACCGTATTTTCAGGCCCATACCATACATGTGCTAACTAACTTCCCACTCAAGCAAGTGCTCCAAAAGTCTAATACCTCAAAAAGGATGATTAAATGGAATGTAGAACTTAATGAGTTTGATATTGTGTTCAAACCAAAAGCTACCATTAAAGGCCAAGCTTTGACAGATTTCGTGGAAAAGTTCTCCCATATTCTAGAAATGGGAAAGGAAAGGGAACCTGTTGACCCCACATGTAACCTATTTGTTGATGGTTCCTCGGGGGACATAGTATCTAGGGCAGAGGTAGTTCTAGTCAGCCCAGAAAGGCATAAGCTTAATTGTGCTGTGGGATTTAGATTTAAGGCTACCAACAATGTTGCAGAATACGAGGCCCTTCTAGCTGGCCTCAGATTGGCTAGGAAAATGCAAGTAAAAAGGCTAACTATCAGTAGTGATACTCAATTGATAGTAAGTCAGGTTAATGACTTTTTCAGTCAAGGATAAGAGTATAGCTATATATCTAAAATTGGTGATTGAACTTATCCCAGTGTTTGAAAGGTTCGAGTTAGCACAGATCCTACACATGGAAAATGCTCATGCCGATGCCCTTTCAAAGCAGGCAAGCAGTAAGGGTTCTGAACTTCTTACTATTGTGACTATAGAACATCTTCCAAGACCTTCCAATTGTAAAAGTAAAGAGGTGACGTGGGTCGAAGACACTTCCCCATGGATGCAGCCTATCATAGCATTCCTCAAAGATCAAATATTGCCCTCTAACAAAAAGGAGACATAGAAGTTCAGAAAGTGAACTACACACTTTATCTTTTAGGATGATATGCTGTACAAGTAAGTTTACACCATACTCAACAGGTGTACATGAAGGGGTTTGTGGTAACTATGCAGGAGGATGGGCTTTGGCACAAATGGTGCTGAGGCAAGGATACTATTGATCTACCTTGAAAAATGATGTGCAAAAGTTCGACAGAAAGTGTGACAAGTGTCAGCTTTTTGCGACAATACAAAGATAACCCTCCAGGAATTAAGCATCGTCTCAAGCCCTTGGTCTTTTGCAAAGTGGAGAATTGACCTCATAGGACTTCTACCAAAGGGAATAGGCAATGCCAGCTTCGCAATTATCGTCGTTGCTTATTTAACCAAGTGGGTAGAGGACGAACCTATTTTCAAGATTATAGAAGAAAAAACTTCCAAATTCTTATGGAAAAATATCATTTGTAGGTTTGGGATCCCCCGTTCGATTGTGTCTGATAATGGGTGATAGTTCGACAACAAGAAGACCAGGGACATGTGTGAGGAGCTAGGAGATCAAAAAATACTTTTCCACCTCCTACCATCCTCGGGCCAATGGGCAGGTGGAAGCTATCAATAAAACCATCAAATACACACTCAAGAGAAAGTTGGATGCTTCTAAGGGGGCTTAGGTGGATGAGCTACATCAGGTCTTGTGGGCTATCCGAACCACCAGCAGGACATCTACAAGGGAAACTTCTTTTTCTATGGCTTACGGAACAGAGGCCATGTGTCCAGTTGAAGTGGGTCTACCATTTCCTCGTAGCTTACATATCAATGAAATAACTAATGATGAGTTGAGAATGTGCGAACTTGACTTCCATGATGAAATGAGGAATGAATCTCAAGTAAAATTGGCTGCCTACCAAAGAAGGATGACCTGGTACTACAACTCTAAACTAAAGAAGAAATCCTTTCATCTGAACGACCTTGTATTACGAAGGATATTTTTATCTTCTAAAGAACTAGGAGTGGGAACTCTTGGCCCTAACTGGGAAGGTCTCTACCGCATCAAGGAAGAGGTTCGACTAGAAACCTATAAAACTGAAAATTTGGATGGAAAAGCAAAACCTCGTCCTTGGAACGAAGAGCACTTTATGAGGTATTATTAGTAGAAATGTAAATACTCAATTTGTACAAATTTCATAATTAAATGAAAGTAGCTTTGTTAAAATTTTTGAAAAGAAAAGTGCATCCCAGAGACAAAAGTTTTAGGAAAAGCCCCTGCCTGGTAGTTCAGCCACTAGGTGGGAAAGTATGGGCACTTCAACGAAGAGATAGATCCCAAAAGGGACCACTTCCTTACTCGTCGAAGTGGACAACACTTGCCCTCAATGATAAAATTCACCGAGGAGTCCTCAACATGGGCAAACCACTCAACCCCATGCTCAGGAAAGACAGCAACTTAGAACGACATACGACCTTCTAACACTTGTACAAATTGTGAATCATAAAGTAAGTTAAACAAATCTCAATCAGATTGAAGCACATCGTGAAACAATAACATAAGTAAAGATGCATTACAAAATTCAAGAAATAAACAAAAGTATGAAGAAAATAAGCTTCATTAATTGAGGAGCTTATTACAATTGGAGGCCAAGTGCCAATTACATAAAAGAAAAGGAGAAACCTAAAGCTAAGAGGAAGGGTCAGGCTAGGCGTCAGCAACTGGGACGATGGCATTAGGAGCCACTGCTTCATTCTCAACTTGTTCAACTCCAGCATCTTCATTGTCTTCCAGTTCAATTACGTTACTTCCATCGGCTAGGGTCTGGGGCTTGCCTTCATCCAAGAATTCTGGCCTTAACTCAGACATGTTGAAGGATTGAGAATGAACCTGATGTGAACCCACGTAGTAATGGTAGCTATGGAACCTACGACAAATTAGAACAACCCAAGAAAGCCAAGAATCAACGTTTGAAAAGTTAGACCTAATAAATTATTGAACCAAAAATCAAGACAATCGCTAAAAAAATCTTGACCCGGGATCACAAAACTTATAAACCTTAATTTGAATTTGTAGAACGCCACAAGAATTTAATTCTTGATAAGTTCAAAATTACAACAATGAAGAACTAGAAAAAAGCAATTTAGCCCCACGATAATAATCTTAATAATTATGTCAACAATGAAGTAATAGGTTCTATTTATATGGAACCCATGTAACCCTAGTCTAAATGGAAATAAAGTCTAAAAGATTACAAAAGATACCAAGAATAGAATTTTAACATAATAGAAGATTACGCGAAATTTGGAAAAATGCTCATCCAGATTCGTAACCATTTTAAGCTATGCGGTTGCATAGATTTAATTTTGAATCTTCTTTTTCCTTGTGTAGAATTTCGTGCCGTTTCCGAATTGTACTCATGGACGGAAATTCGACACCCGAGCTGAAAGTTATGCGCGTTTTCATCCACCCTGCTCATTTTTTTCATAAATCTTGAATCCAACTCACCCAACTTAATTCCTCCTTCATGTCAAATGTGTAAGTCATTATTATGCTTGTTGTACTTGAGCTCGTTATTTAGCTTGTTGCACTCGATCTCTTGGCCTCCGCATCTTGGATAACTCATTCCATGGCCTCTTTGATCATCCATAACTCTTGATCTTATCTTTCATTTCTCTTCAAGTTGAGATGGATCTTTGTAAGTTTCCCTTGAAGATCCTTTGTCTCCTTAGGGAACATATATTCAACCTCCTGTAATAAAAAAAAACTAAACTATGGTGGGATTGGTTAGTTTCAACCACAAGTTGATGCTCAATGCCCGGATTAGGTGGTATCCCAATAGGCTTGTTCTCATGGACCAAGTCTTCAAAATCCTGCAAGACAAAAATAGCCAAACTAGGGAAGAATTTGTTAGTTCTCACTAAAGCCCTCTCAATTTCACTCTCTTTTTCATGTAAGCTCACTTCTGACTTTTCTTTTCTCTCCGAAGTCTCTTTTTCTTTTCCCTCCTATGGATCCACTTTTCTTTTCGCCACCGCTTCTCCTTTTCACTCTCTATTTCTTTTCGCTCCTGTGGCTCTACTATTTTTTTAGCTACCTCTATATCTTCTTCTCACTCTCTCGTGGCTCTACTATTTTTTTCCCCACTCTTAGCCACCTCACTATTTTCTCTCTTGCTCTCTTGTTGTGAAAGTTCAATTTCACGCTTTTTTCTTCACTCTTTTCTTTTCCTCACTCCCCAATTTAAGTTGATCTTTATACACTTGTTGTGGTGTCAACGGGGCAAGTATAGTAGATTTTTCGTCCTTAGTAAAGTGGTACCTATTTTTGTACCCGTCATGAATCACCTTCCCATCATATTGGTATGGCCTCCCCAACAAAATATGCCAAGCATGCATAGGAACTACATCACACATCACCTCATCATGATACCTCCCAATTGAGGAACTCACCAATACTCTCCTATTCACCTTAACCTCTCCACTTTGATTTGAGCACTAAAAGCTCGTCTTGTAACCAATAGTTCTCCTACTGCATACTCTACTTCTTCACCATGGCTAGCTTCTTCCAATTCCAGCATGTTAACATATTCACCCTTACTATCACTAACAACTTCTCCATTGTCCCGCAAGATCATCATCATTTTGTTTGGACATTGAGAAGCAATGTGTCACGATCCCAAACACCACCTAAAGCACTTGATATCCCGATTCCTAGATGGTTTGGAATCTACCTTGGGCGTAGCCTTGCTAGCAACTTCCTCTTTTCCTTTCGATAGCTCAGTCCTACCTTTTGAAACAACCCCATCACCTTTATTATTATCCCATTTCGATTTTCAAGAAGAGTTGGAACTCGAAGAGTCCGATGAATACCTAGTTGTGCCCTTCCTTTTCAATTGGCCTTCCACATTCATAGCTACATGTAGCATGTCTTCCAACTCCACATAATGCTGCAACTCTACCACATTAGCTATATCCCTATTCAAACCATTTAAAATTCTGGCCATGGTGGCCTTCCTATCCTCCTCAACATTTGCTCTAATCATTGCAATCTCCATCTCCAAGTATGCATCTGGATCACTTCTTCAATTGAATGAAAGAATTGTCATCCTGATGTTGCCATACTCCTATCAATACCATCTCCAACAAAATCTCTATCCCTCATTTCATGTCGAACTCCTCTATCCCTCATTCTTCCTAACTCGACATCCATCAATGCATCCTCATTAATATCACTATCTGCTTCCCAATCACTAACATATTTCGCTCTATGGTCCCGCCTTCCATACCTCCTTGCATTAAGAATTTCTCTAGATTGTTCCCAACATAAATTAGCAAGCCATATATCTTGCATATCCAATATGTCTCTCACATCCTCAAACAACCTTTCAAATTACCGTATCACCTCATCTCACATGTTGACTTGATTATCCTTCCCGTTTGAAGTAGAACCATCCTATCAGACATACTAAATCTATTTTGATATTTGCCTCACGTGTATACGCTTGTGTATCACTCAAATTGGTTTTTTCCCTCTATAAGTCTCTCAACTCTGCCTTTTTTCACTCAATGATTTCTTACAAGTGCTTCAAAGAATTAATTCGAACGCAACCAGGAATTATTCTCGTAGAATTCAAACTGGGTTTTGAGTGAGATTTTGGAAATTTGAATACTCAAGAAAGCAAAGGAATTAAATTGGATGATTGGAATGGAATTTGAATTCAAGAAAGCGGTTCTTGAATTTTACACAATAGATAACGTAATTGGCCAGCAATTTTCGAGATAAATAATAACAAATATATATTTTTTTAATTTCACTGTTCACAGAAGTTTTTGAATTTTTTCGAAATTTTTGGAATTTTTTTTTCGAATTTTTTTTACTCGGAATTCAACCATGATACCGGAAAAGAAAACGGAAGTTGATTTGGACACAAAAAGAGCACAAAAACAACTTTTGATTTTTTGAAGGAAAAATTACGGATCAAAGATTTAAATAAAAGAACACGAAGAACGCTAGAAAAAGAAAATAAAGACTCAAACGAAAAAGGAAAATGATATAACATTGATTCTGGAGCCTAAGCTCTGATACCAACTGATACGAACCCACGTAGCAATTCTAGCTATGGAAACCACGACAAATTAGAACAACCCAAGAAAATCAAGAATCAACGTTTGAAAAGTTCGACCCAATAAATTATTGAACTAAGAAATAAGACAATCGCTAACAATATCTTGACACGTGATCAAAAAACTTATGAACCTTGTTTTGAATTTGTAGTACGCCACAAGAATTTAATTCTTGATAAGTTCAAAATTAAAACAATGAAGAACAAATAGAAATTAATTTAGCCTTGCAATAATAATCTTAATAATTGTGTCAACAATGAAATAATAGGTCCTATTTATATGGAACCCGCGTAACCCTAGTCTAAATGGAAATAAAGTCTAAAAGATTACAAAAGATACCAAGAATAGAATTTTAATATAATAGAAGATTACATGAAATTTGGAAAAATTCGTGTCTAGATCTGTAACCATTTTAAGCTATGCGGTTGCATAGCTTTAATTTTGAATCCTCTTTTACCTTCTGCAGAATTTTGTGCCGTGTCCGAATTGTACTCATGGACGGAAATTCGACACCCAAACTGAAAGTTATGCACGTTTTCATCAACATTGCTCTTTTTTTCATAAATCTTGAATCCAACGCACCTAACTTGATTCCGCCTTCATGTCCAACATGTAAGTTGTTATTTAGCTTGTAGCACTCGAGCTCGTTATTTGGCTTGTTAAACTCGAGCTCTTGGCCTCCGCATCTTAGATAACTCATTCCATGGCCTCTTTGATCCTCCGTAACTCTTGATTTTATCTTTGGTTTCTCTTCAAGTTGAGCCGGAACTTTGTAAGTTTGTTACCTTTCTTGGATCACATTAGAACCTCAATCCATTCCACTACTTCAGTAGAAGTGAACCTCCAATAATACTGAGTGAAACGCTTGTACTCTTCTGTTAGGTAGAAAATGGCTATGTAATGCTTTACAGCCTCATCGCCAGTAGACTGAGCTTCACCCCGAGCCGCCTCCATTACTTCGATCAGGCCACCAATTCTGGAATTTAGCCCATCTACTTGTTGCTTCAATAGAGCACACTCTTTATTTGAAACCTCTAGGGTATGTCAGCAATTTGCTAATGTACATCTGAAATCTCCATTCACTTAGTCAGAGAAGCCACTTCACTCTGTGACAAGTGGACTTCTTTTTTCAAATTCTCAATCTGAGCTAAACTAGAGACGAGTTTCACAAACTCTTCAACTTGTTGTTCTCTGGTGACCTCAGCATCAGAATTTGCTTTCCTAGCCTCTTCCTCGACTCTGGAGGACTTGCCAGCGAAGTCTTTATTTTGCTTTTGAAGGTTTTAAAGAGGACTTCAACCTCTATGGCCACCCTAAAGGCCCTCCCCGTTTGGCTCACCATCGTAGTGAAGAGGTCTTTCGTATAACTGAATTGCACGAAGTTTTGCCACCTCTATGTCTTGTACCTATGAAAGGTGGCAGTGGCCATTTGGATCTCCTGTTAGAGCATAGTTAAAGCTTCTGGAGCTAGCTCATCATTTTTTGTCAAGTCAAGCTTGACCCTGGAAGGACCCCCATCACTTGCAGATGAGCTTTCACTGGTCTTGCTTTTCTTAGCCAGCTCCTACCTCAGGGGCACGGCAAAAGTGGACATCTTCGAATCTCTCTTAGCAGCGATAATGGAAGCTTCCATCAATTTCTCTCCATCAGGGGCTACTGCTGATCCTCCTACACTAGTGGGCGAGAAGGTACACTTCTTCTTGGGGGATTCCACGACCTCTTACTTTCCCTTATTCTTTGGCAAGGGGCGCCCTTCAGATTCAGTAGCCTCATTCCTGACCCTCTCCACACTGTCCCTGGTCTGCTTGGCTGTAACATAAGAGGGCTTGTGTCCCTTCTTCCCGAACGAGGAGGTTGATGCAAAAATCGAGGCCATATCTAATATGTGTACTTATTTTCTCAAAATTCTCTGTAAACAAAGAAGCTTCTGCAAACTCTATAAAATAATATATGAAAATTTTGATCAAAGTTCTATCTCTTCGAGCCATTAGGCTAAATTCTTCGTTTATTGTTTTATAGAGATAGTGTGTGGTAAAAACCATCCCAACAAAACAAAAATTTTATAACGAAAGTTCATGCATTATATGAACAATCGTGCTTAAACTTGGGGGACTGTTGTTATGTCTCGTCACCGAAGCTCCAATCAGAAGTCCATTTCATAGTCCATGTGGAAATATAAGTCAAATTTGGCTAAGTCAATAAAGACTTAATTGATCAAAATAAAGAAGCTAAACAGAAGCTGATCTTCCAAAGCTCCCCCTGGCCAAAGTCTTCAAAGAAGAAGTTGACGTCCTTCTCATCCGCAACACTATATAAGTGGCTGAAATTCTAAAGCTGAAACACTACATAAGAAGCCAAAGAAGGAGTTGAAGCTCTCTATCCCGCATCTCTTCACACCGAAAGACGTCCAATACGAAACTCCCTTTGGCTGAAGCCCTTATCTTTTAGAGGATCTACAGGCAATCTTTAAGAGTAGTTGATATAACATTTGTAATAATGAATGTCAAGATTGTCAGCCTACTATATAGGATGGTTGACCCTATCAATGTATAGCAGAAAGTGATGTGAGGCTTCAACCTGGGAAATGAGGCCACGTGGTTCTGTTTCTCAAAAATGTGTTATAAATTTTATGTTCTAAGTTTAATTTTGTTTTCGAAAATCCATTTTCAAAAATATTAGAACAAACGAGTTTTGAGATGTTTAGCAAAACTGAAAACAACAAAATGCATTCTTAGTCTCCTTTAAGTATAAATATAATTATTTTATATTTAAGTACTTAAAATTCAGGAATGATCTACTAAGCACCGATACACGCTTTATGTCAAGTACCGATGACGTATTATATATGGGTAATTAGCACAAAACTTCTCTTCCTTTCATTTTTTTGACATTTTCACCTTTAATTACACATTTGATTGTATAAAATATCATTTTTGATATGAAATAAAAGGAGTAAGAGACAAATAAGAAGGATAAATAAGAGAGAAAAATAGGGAGTCAAAACTTGAGTGTGTATTTTATTGAGATTCAAGACTCGTATTTATAAGGTTCAAAATGAGAGTTATGATTGGAATGAAATACTCTCTAAACTAAATAAAACTTATATATGCGTGATAATAATACTACATAATCACCAATGTTTATCTTATAGTTTTACAATACTCCACCTTTAATGATTATTTGCACAATAACTATCTCATTGAAACATTGTTTGATAAAATTTCGATGGGACAAAAATACCAACAAATGAAAAAATAGTACAAATAATTTGAAGTAATAAATGTTCTCATTAAAATCTTGTCAAAAAAATTCAGTGGAACAAACTTGATTGTAGGAAAAAGAGTGCAGTTATTTTTCCTGATTTCAATAAGTGAAAATTCTTGTATCAAGTGATCCATGTCTTGTACGTCAATATCTTCAATATTTCAATT
This sequence comes from Fraxinus albicans, assembly GCA_903798335.1. NCBI lineage: Eukaryota > Viridiplantae > Streptophyta > Magnoliopsida > Lamiales > Oleaceae > Fraxinus > Fraxinus albicans. The sequence goes on from CAIGRM010013797.1 coordinate 21,788, forward strand.
TCTAGTGAAGTATATCTTATCTTGTTTGTATAGTCTTCATACGAGATATTTATTAATATTTGATGACCATAGTAACATGATGATTCGAAACATAAATTTTGTTGATCTGTTCGCGAGTTTCATACGTATAAAGTATTCTTTTTGAGGATAAATGCCTTGAGGATTAAGGATATCATTACACAAAGAATATGCCTCATTAAGACTTTTACTAGGTAAAATCCTAATGAAGGAAAATAAGTACATTATTCTTTTGAATACGTCACAAAAGTTGATTCATTTAAAACCTTGCCAGAAAAATCCAAAGAGTACAATGCGTATTTACTCCCCTCATGATAATTTCACTTGAATTATACTTCAAGCATATTAAATCCTTCTAGAATAATATCAAAACCATACAAAATAAATTGTCTATAATCACATGTATTACATGCATATCAAATTCCATGCATTGACACACTAATGAAATAGAGACTTGTAATTACATCCATCACATGATAATTTATCTATTTATTCAATTTTTGGCAAAATTCATTATGTAAAGAGTCGTGCATTTCATATTATGACTTTGCTTTTTCTATTTTCATTTCGCATAAGTATACACATTTAAGAGTTCAAACTATAGATTCATAAACTTCAGGTTTCTTCAGTAAATTTAATTTTCTAGAATTACATTCATTTATTTTGGTCAGTCATTTCTTCAATCAATATACTAATAAATTTATTTCGATATCCTCGCTATTCATTATATGATGCAGTACATCATGTGCAAAAAGTGTTGTTGACAACTTTTTTTCGATTTTATTTCTTTTCTCATAAAGACATAAATTATAGATATATCTCAATTTTTAACATATCAGGTACATGAACCTCTTTTGAGGTTTTATAATTTATTATGTCTAAATACTCATCAAGAGTATATATCTCTTTAATGGGATCATCTTTGCTAATTGCTCTATTTTCATTTGAAAATTTTTATATTAGAATCGAATGTCATCAAGTTTCAGACGTGTCATAAATTTATCAAATATAACATTAACTAATTGTCTTCTAAGACATTAATTCAAATTTGAGCATTTAAAGCTGATGTGAGATATTGACATCTCTTTGGTCAGTAAATGTATCTAAATAAATTATCTTTCAAACTTTTGGTTCGAATGATCTTTTGAGAGAATTTAGATAATGATATTTTTGTATATTATTTTCAGTTTCTTAATTTTTCCCCCTAATGCTGAGAGAATTGTCCAATCAAATTGACAATCAACAAACCGCTTTATAAAATATCACTCGTTAGGGCTTGAGATATTGTGTAAGAGTTCAAACTACGCATTTATTCTCAACATTCTTTACTTACCATCTCAGTTTATTGTGGTGGATTAATTTTGCACTTACTGCACTATCAAAATAGTTAGATGAAAAAATAGGTTTTGATTATAAGCCAATTATAATGGGGAGAACTATGATGTTATTATAACGCTTAATAGCTTTACCTAAATAGAAATGAGAAGTACTTGGTTCTCAATCAAATTACCTTTGAACTAAAATTTGGACTAATACATCTCTTACCCACTTTTCACGGTCTTGTAGGTGAAGATCCTCATAAGCATCTAAAGGAGTTTCATGTGATTTACATGAGCATGAAACCCACAGGAGTGACTGAAGAGAAGATTAACTTAAGAGTTTTTCCGTTTTCTTTAAAGGATTCGGCTAAGGATTGGCTCTATTATCTACGATCCGGGAGTATTACCACATGGGACGAGATGAAGAGGTTATTTTTAGAGAAATATTTCCAAGCTTAGCTTCAAGGGCAGCCAACATTCAAAATATGTGGTGTAAGGCAGGACAGCAGAGAATCCCTACATGCATACTGGGAACGCTTCAAGAAGTTATGTCCAAGTTACCCCCATCATCAAATTAGTGAGCAACTTCTCATCCAATATTTCTATGAATGCCATCTACCCACTGATATGAGTATGATTGATGCTGCTAGTTGAAGAGCTTTGGTAGATAAAACTCCTGAGGGCGCAAGGAGCTTAATTGTAAACATGACAGCTAACTCTCAACAATTTGGCACTAGACTCGACCTTCCTTCTAAACATGTTAATGAGGGAAATATATCATCCATTGAACATCAAATTGCGAGTCTAACTTCTCTTGTTCGTCAAATGGCTGTAGGTAATATAAATGTTAATGAGGTAAATATCTCATCCATTGAGCAACAAATTGCGAGTCCAACTTCTCGTGTTCGTTAAATGGCTGTAGGTAATATGCAGACAACAAAGGATTGTGGGATTGTTTAGTAATGGGACATCCAACCGACATGTGTCAAACTCTTCAAGAGGAACCAATTGAACAAGTTAATGTGGCAGGTGGCTTCCTGGACAACTGTAGAGGAACTATGATCCCTAATTAAATATGTATAACCAGGGATGGAGGGATCATCATAATCCTAGCTTTGGGAATCCACAAGTAAATCAGCCTGCAACTCAAAATCGCCCAAGTTTCCAGCAATATAAGCAGACATACCCTCCTAGACAACAACCTAGCCAATCTTTCAATTCAGGTATGTCATTAGAAGATATTTTTAAGTCCCTTGCCACTAACACTTTACAATTCCAACAGAATACAAAATAATTACAACAAGAGGCCAGGGCCAGTATTCAAAGTTTGGACAATCAGATGGGCCAGATGGTAACCATAATTAGTCGGCTAGAGGTGCAAAGTTCGGGAAATTACCCTTTCAAAAAATAGTGAATCCAAAAGAAAATGCTAGCACAGTCATCCGAGAAGTGGTAAAGAGGCTGAGATTCCGGTAAAAGCAGCCCCTACATCATCGGAGCAAGAAAAAGGGAAAATGTCGTTGCAGACACAAATGTTCTAAATGACAATGACGTACCAAAGTGTAAGTTTTCACCTCTTTCTGATTATAAACCAGTACCCCATTTTCCTCAACCTTTAGTAGAATCTAGAAAATATGAACAAAATCAAGATTTGTATGAAACTTTTCGTAGATGCGAAGTGAATATTCCATTGTTAGATGCTATTAAACAAATACCTCGTTATGCTAATTTTTTTAAAGAATTGTGTACAATTAAGAAGAAATGAAAACTTAAAGGATGTGAAAAGGTAAGAGTTGGGAAGAATTTATATGCAATTATTCAAAGAAAGCTCCCTACAAAGTGCAAAGATCCGGGTATGTTTACTATCCCTTGTACGATGGTGACACTAGATTCAAGAAAGCCATGTTAGATTTAGGAGTTCTATTAATGTCATGCCATATTCTATATATGCTTCGTTGAAACTTGAAACTTTGAATAAAATTGGTGTTGTGATCCAATTGGCTGATAGATCTAATACCTATCTAAGGGTACAGTTGAGGATGTCCTTGTGCAAGTTAATGATTTGGTTTTTCCCACTGATTTCTATGTGCTTGATATGGAAAATAGTGATCAAACTATAACTATTTTGTTAGGAAGATCATTTTTAAAGATATCCAAAACTAAGATAAATGTTCATAGTGGCACACTTACTATGGAATTTGATGGTGAAATTATTAAATTTAATATTTATGATGCCATGAAATATGCTGAAGATGATAATCATGTTTATTCTATTGATGTGATTGATTATTTAGCACATGAAGTTTTTGAACTTGATGAAAAAGATGGATTAGAAGTTACCATTAGTAATCATCTTGAGAAAGAGAATGATGATTTAACATTAAGTACTGAATTGCGGGAAACAGTTGCAATGTTAAATGATTCGCCCTGGTTACAGTAGATAGGTAACGTTCTTTATATTGAATTTCTAGTTTCTAAAGAGAGACATGTACCCTCTGTTTTGCAGGCTACCACTCCAGATTTAAAGCCTCTCCCTAGCCACCTCACGTATGTGTTCCTTGGAGATGGATGAAGGTTACCAGTGATCATCTCCAGTAAACTTAGTGCACCGCAAGAAGAAAAGCTTGTGCAAGTCCTTAAGGAGCATAAGATGGTTATTGGTTGGACAATTGCGAATATCAAAGGAATTAGCTTATCTACATGCATGCATCATATCTTACTTGAAGAGGGCGCAAAACCTTCCGCTCAAACACAAAGAAGATTGAACCCGCCCATGATGGATGTAGTGAAGAAAGAGATCATCAAACTTCTTAAAGTTGAAGTGATTTATCCTATTTCGGATAGCACTTGGGTTAGCACGGTTCAAGTAGTTCTTAAAAAGACTGCAATAACTGTTGTGAAAAATCAGAATGATGAGTTAGTTCCTACCCGTGTTCAGAATGGGTGGCGGGTTTGTATAGATTATGGAAAATTAAATATTGTGACTCGCGAAGACCACTTCCATTTACCTTTTATCGATCAAATGCTTGAAAGGTTGGCTGGTCATTTTACTATTGTTTCATTGATGGTTACTCAAGTTATTTTCAAATTGCAATTGCTCCAGAGGATCAAGAAAAGACAACTTTTACATGCCCAGTTGGGACTTTTGCATATCGTTGCATGCCTTTTGGACTTTGCAACGTTCCGGCCACTTTCCAAAGGTGTATGATTAGTATATTTTCAAATTATATTGAGAATATCATTGAAGTCTTCATGGATGATTTCACAGTTTATGGAGACTCCTTTGATAATTGCTTACATAACATCAAAGATGCATAGAAACTAACCTTGTGTTAAATTCTAAAAAATGTACTTCATAGTTTACAAGGTATAGTTTTGGGTCATGTTGTTTCATCTAGAGGGATTGAGGTACATAAAGCTAAAACTGATATTATTCAATCTTTACATTATCCCACTAGTGTGCGGGAAGTTCGTTCTTTTCTTGGACATGTTGGTTTCCACCATAGATTCATCAAAGACTTCTCCAAAATAGCACTACCCCTAAGCAAGTTGCTACAAAAAGAGGTGGCTTTTGAGTTTGGTAAGGTGTGTGAAAAGGCGTTTGATAAGCTGACAGATTTGTTGACTTCTACCTTAGTTATCTAACTCCCTAATTGGAATTTTCCTTTTGAGATAATATGCGACGCAGGTGATTATGAAGTGGGCATGGTTTTGGGTCAACGGATTGGAAAAGTATCCCATGACATTTATTATGCTTCCAAAATTTTGAATGATGCCTAGAGAAATTATTCTACAACTAAAAAAGAACTTTTAGCTGTTGTTTTTGCTCTAGAGAAATTTCGATCTTATTTACTTGATACTAAGGTCATTGTTTACTCTGATCATGCATCTCTTCGTTATTTGATGACAAAGAAAGAGGTAAAATCGTGATTAATAAGATGGATAATTCTCTTGAGTAAATTTAATATGGAGATCAAAGACAAAAGAAGAATAGAAAATCGCATAACAGATCATTTGAGTCGTTTAGTTCATGTGGAGGATAAACTTCATTTGCAGAAAACATTCCCTGATGAGCAATTGCTCTCTACGAGTATGACACTACCTTGGTATATGAATATTGTAAATTATTTGGTTATTAATATGTTACCTCCTGGTTTGTCTAGGGCACAAAGAGATAAGGTCAAGAGTGATTCTAAATATTATGTGTGGAATGACCCATACTTTTGGAAGCATTGTGCAGATCAAATGATAAAAAGGTGCGTTCCTGAAAATGAGATTATTTTTATTCTCACATGTTGTCATTCTTATGCTTGTGGATGTCACTTTGGAACTAAGAGAACGACGAGAAAAGTGCTAGAATGTTGTTTCTATTGGCCATCTTTATTCCGAGATTCATATTTCTTTTGTAAGTCACGCAAACATTGTCAAAAGACAAGTAATATATCCCAAATGAATGAGATGCCACAAACACCCATACTATTCTGTGAAATTTTTTATGTTTGGGGTATCGATTTCATGGGATTGTCCTTGTATCTTTCGGTTATGTTTACATTTTGCTTGCTGTTGATTATGTTTCAAAATGGGTGGAAGTTAAGGTCACCAGGACTCATGATTCTAAAGTTGTTGCAAATTTTATCAAGTCTAACATTTTCTCCAGGTTTGGAATCCTAAGAGCTCTAATAAGTGATCGAGGCACTCACTTTGCAATCGAACTATGGAAACTTTGCTAAGAAAATACCGTGAAACCTACAAGGTGTCGACTGCCTATCATCCGCAAACTAGTGGGCAAGCAGAAGTGTTGAACCGATAGATCAAGTCCATCCTTGAAAAGACGGTCAATCCAAGCAGAAAAAATTGGAGTTTGCGCTTATATGATGCCTTGTGGGCATATAAGACTGCGTACAAGACGCCCATTGGTATGTCACCTTATCGGTTGGTGTTTGGGAAAGTATGTCACCTTCTACTTGAGTTAGAACACAAGGCTTATTAGGCTATCAAGAGTTTCAACGTGAAGATGGATCAAAATGGGGAACATGGGAAGTTGCAACTATAAGAATTAGAAGAAATTCGCAACGATGCCTATGATAGTGCAAGAATTTACAAGGAAAAGACGAAAGCTTTTCATGGCAAGATGATCTCTAGGAAAAAGTTTAAAGTTGGTCAAAAAGTCATTCTATACGATTCACGACTTCGTTTGTTTCCGGGAAAGTTGATTAGCAACTTCCAAAGTGTTCAAGGATAATGGCCATAGGCTCAAACCTTTCTACGAAGGTCTCCAAGTAGAGAATGTGACAACATTGGACCTAGAGAATCCAATTTATACTAGGAAGCATTGAGTCGAGCCAATGATAATAAACAAAGACGCTGCTTGGGAGGCAACCCAAGGAGAGTTCGTTCATTTATCTTTTTATTTTTGCATTCATATTATGGTTATTTTTGTCTTTTTCTTTACATTTCACCTTATATTGAGGACAATGTAAGTTTTAAGTGTGGGGGTGAGGATTTAGATTTAGGTTGTGTTTGAGTCGTTTTCATATTAATGTGAGTTTAAATTTTGAAAAAATAAGAATAAAAATAAAATTTCGAAAAAAAAGTGGTGGTTTTTAAATATTTTTGGTTGTGTATGCTATTTGCTAGATTCAATAAACTTTTGAAGAACTCATAACATGATTGAATAAGTAATCTCTCAACTTAGAGTTAATTAATCTAGTTATTTTCTTTGAGAATGGTAGTAACTGAATTTTGTAGACAAAAGCCGGTGATATTTTGAGCCTTTAGACTGACACATCCATATCATTCTCACTATATTCTTTCATGAGTGATATTCTTCCATGGATTTGTTTCTCTAGAGCTTGCATTGATTCTCTTTAAGGCCATATTGATACATGCATACATGAATATGATTAAGGCCGTATTTGTTATATAAGTTAGCAACATAAGCCAAATAACCTTGTAATTAATTTTTCCTTTCGTTAAACCTCTTTGAGCTTGATTGCCTTTTCTTTTGTTATAAACCCACGTTACAAGTTTTAATCCAAAAAAAAAAAACAATGTCTTTACTCAAGTCAGAGAGCTAGTAGAGTATTATTCATCATTATGATATGTATGGGTGCACAAGAAATAAGTGTGGGGGTGACAGAATTTACGGTAGTGCTATGACTAGTGAAAGTAAACATGTTTTTAGTCTCAATTCACAAGTTCCATTGTTGGTGTTATGTTTTGAGTAAAAAAAAAGAGAAAAAATAAAAATAAAAAAAGAAGTGATTGAGGAAATGACTTTTAATGTTACAAACTGTCCATGTTCATAATTCCTCCTGAAATTTCAAGAAAGGGATTTATTTATGCGAGATAGATGCAAATTGAAGAAACTGCTGAGTGAAGTGATGGGCTTTATATGTCTTATATATTTGAGTTTGAGTTGATTCATGTTTGTTCCACTAGTTTCGATGGCTTTTGAGCTACATTCCCAAATATTTTTCACCTTAACCCTAAGCCCTATTAAAACCTTCGAAAAGTCCTTATGATTTGCGGTATGCATGTGGTCTAATTGGTGAAGAATGAGAAGATATGCAAGCATATGATAGATTGTCTCCATTGGAATGAATTTGAGCGAAACACATACCCTTCAAACGTATGAGAGTCGAGTGTTTATTTCCGTGAGGGTCTACGTGTT